>JAQIHN010000210.1:102500-110815 GCA_027917425.1 Gastrophryne carolinensis | reverse complement strand
AACCCTAACCCTAACCCCTAACCCTAACCCTAACCCTAACCCTAACCCTAACCCTAACCCTAACCCTAACCCTAACCCTAACCCTAACCTAACCCTAACCCTAACCCTAACCCTAACCCTAACCCTAACCCTAACCCTAACCCTAACCCTAACCCTAACCTAACCCTAACCCTAACCCTAACCCTAACCCTAACCCTAACCCTAACCCTAACCCTAACCCTAACCCTAACCCTAACCTAACCCTAACCCTAACCCTAACCCTAACCCTAACCCTAACCCTAACCCTAACCCTAACCCTAACCCTAACCCTAACCCTAACCCTAACCCTAACCCTAACCCTAACCCTAACCCTAACCCTAACCCTAACCCTAACCCTAACCCTAACCCTAACCCTAACCCTAACCCTTAACCCTAACCCTAACCCTAACCCTAACCCTAACCCTAACCCTAACCCTAACCCTAACCCTAACCCTAACCCTAACCCTAACCCTAACCCTAACCCCTAACCCTAACCTAACCTAACCCTAACCCTAACCCTAACCCTAACCCTAACCCTAACCCTAACCCTAACCCTAACCCTAACCCTAACCCTAACCCTAACCCTAACCCTAACCCTAACCCTAACCCTAACCCTAACCCTAACCCTAACCCTAACCCTAACCCTAACCCTAACCCTAACCCTAACCCTAACCCTAACCCTAACCCTAACCCTAACCCTAACCCTAACCCTAACCCTAACCCTAACCCTAACCCTAACCCTAACCCTAACCCTAACCCTAACCCTAACCCTAACCCTAACCCTAACCCTAACCCTAACCCTAACCCTAACCCTAACCCTAACCCTAACCCTAACCCTAACCCTAACCCTAACCCTAACCCTAACCCTAACCCTAACCCTAACCCTAACCCTAACCCTAACCCTAACCCTAACCCTAACCCTAACCCTAACCCTAACCCTAACCCTAACCCTAACCCTAACCCTAACCCTAACCCTAACCCTAACCCTAACCCTAACCCTAACCCTAACCCTAACCCTAACCCTAACCCTAACCCTAACCCTAACCCTAACCCTAACCCTAACCCTAACCCTAACCCTAACCCTAACCCTAACCCTAACCCTAACCCTAACCCTAACCCTAACCCTAACCCTAACCCTAACCCTAACCCTAACCCTAACCCTAACCCTAACCCTAACCCTAACCCTAACCCTAACCCTAACCCTAACCCTAACCCTAACCCTAACCCTAACCCTAACCCTAACCCTAACCCTAACCCTAACCCTAACCCTAACCCTAACCCTAACCCTAACCCTAACCCTAACCCTAACCCTAACCCTAACCCTAACCCTAACCCTAACCCTAACCCTAACCCTAACCCTAACCCTAACCCTAACCCTAACCCTAACCCTAACCCTAACCCTAACCCTAACCCTAACCCTAACCCTAACCCTAACCCTAACCCTAACCCTAACCCTAACCCTAACCCTAACCCTAACCCTAACCCTAACCCTAACCCTAACCCTAACCCTAACCCTAACCCTAACCCTAACCCTAACCCTAACCCTAACCCTAACCCTAACCCTAACCCTAACCCTAACCCTAACCCTAACCCTAACCCTAACCCTAACCCTAACCCTAACCCTAACCCTAACCCTAACCCTAACCCTAACCCTAACCCTAACCCTAACCCTAACCCTAACCCTAACCCTAACCCTAACCCTAACCCTAACCCTAACCCTAACCCTAACCCTAACCCTAACCCTAACCCTAACCCTAACCCTAACCCTAACCCTAACCCTAACCCTAACCCTAACCCTAACCCTAACCCTAACCCTAACCCTAACCCTAACCCTAACCCTAACCCTAACCCTAACCCTAACCCTAACCCTAACCCTAACCCTAACCCTAACCCTAACCCTAACCCTAACCCTAACCCTAACCCTAACCCTAACCCTAACCCTAACCCTAACCCTAACCCTAACCCTAACCCTAACCCTAACCCTAACCCTAACCCTAACCCTAACCCTAACCCTAACCCTAACCCTAACCCTAACCCTAACCCTAACCCTAACCCTAACCCTAACCCTAACCCTAACCCTAACCCTAACCCTAACCCTAACCCTAACCCTAACCCTAACCCTAACCCTAACCCTAACCCTAACCCTAACCCTAACCCTAACCCTAACCCTAACCCTAACCCTAACCCTAACCCTAACCCTAACCCTAACCCTAACCCTAACCCTAACCCTAACCCTAACCCTAACCCTAACCCTAACCCTAACCCTAACCCTAACCCTAACCCTAACCCTAACCCTAACCCTAACCCTAACCCTAACCCTAACCCTAACCCTAACCCTAACCCTAACCCTAACCCTAACCCTAACCCTAACCCTAACCCTAACCCTAACCCTAACCCTAACCCTAACCCTAACCCTAACCCTAACCCTAACCCTAACCCTAACCCTAACCCTAACCCTAACCCTAACCCTAACCCTAACCCTAACCCTAACCCTAACCCTAACCCTAACCCTAACCCTAACCCTAACCCTAACCCTAACCCTAACCCTAACCCTAACCCTAACCCTAACCCTAACCCTAACCCTAACCCTAACCCTAACCCTAACCCTAACCCTAACCCTAACCCTAACCCTAACCCTAACCCTAACCCTAACCCTAACCCTAACCCTAACCCTAACCCTAACCCTAACCCTAACCCTAACCCTAACCCTAACCCTAACCCTAACCCTAACCCTAACCCTAACCCTAACCCTAACCCTAACCCTAACCCTAACCCTAACCCTAACCCTAACCCTAACCCTAACCCTAACCCTAACCCTAACCCTAACCCTAACCCTAACCCTAACCCTAACCCTAACCCTAACCCTAACCCTAACCCTAACCCTAACCCTAACCCTAACCCTAACCCTAACCCTAACCCTAACCCTAACCCTAACCCTAACCCTAACCCTAACCCTAACCCTAACCCTAACCCTAACCCTAACCCTAACCCTAACCCTAACCCTAACCCTAACCCTAACCCTAACCCTAACCCTAACCCTAACCCTAACCCTAACCCTAACCCTAACCCTAACCCTAACCCTAACCCTAACCCTAACCCTAACCCTAACCCTAACCCTAACCCTAACCCTAACCCTAACCCTAACCCTAACCCTAACCCTAACCCTAACCCTAACCCTAACCCTAACCCTAACCCTAACCCTAACCCTAACCCTAACCCTAACCCTAACCCTAACCCTAACCCTAACCCTAACCCTAACCCTAACCCTAACCCTAACCCTAACCCTAACCCTAACCCTAACCCTAACCCTAACCCTAACCCTAACCCTAACCCTAACCCTAACCCTAACCCTAACCCTAACCCTAACCCTAACCCTAACCCTAACCCTAACCCTAACCCTAACCCTAACCCTAACCCTAACCCTAACCCTAACCCTAACCCTAACCCTAACCCTAACCCTAACCCTAACCCTAACCCTAACCCTAACCCTAACCCTAACCCTAACCCTAACCCTAACCCTAACCCTAACCCTAACCCTAACCCTAACCCTAACCCTAACCCTAACCCTAACCCTAACCCTAACCCTAACCCTAACCCTAACCCTAACCCTAACCCTAACCCTAACCCTAACCCTAACCCTAACCCTAACCCTAACCCTAACCCTAACCCTAACCCTAACCCTAACCCTAACCCTAACCCTAACCCTAACCCTAACCCTAACCCTAACCCTAACCCTAACCCTAACCCTAACCCTAACCCTAACCCTAACCCTAACCCTAACCCTAACCCTAACCCTAACCCTAACCCTAACCCTAACCCTAACCCTAACCCTAACCCTAACCCTAACCCTAACCCTAACCCTAACCCTAACCCTAACCCTAACCCTAACCCTAACCCTAACCCTAACCCTAACCCTAACCCTAACCCTAACCCTAACCCTAACCCTAACCCTAACCCTAACCCTAACCCTAACCCTAACCCTAACCCTAACCCTAACCCTAACCCTAACCCTAACCCTAACCCTAACCCTAACCCTAACCCTAACCCTAACCCTAACCCTAACCCTAACCCTAACCCTAACCCTAACCCTAACCCTAACCCTAACCCTAACCCTAACCCTAACCCTAACCCTAACCCTAACCCTAACCCTAACCCTAACCCTAACCCTAACCCTAACCCTAACCCTAACCCTAACCCTAACCCTAACCCTAACCCTAACCCTAACCCTAACCCTAACCCTAACCCTAACCCTAACCCTAACCCTAACCCTAACCCTAACCCTAACCCTAACCCTAACCCTAACCCTAACCCTAACCCTAACCCTAACCCTAACCCTAACCCTAACCCTAACCCTAACCCTAACCCTAACCCTAACCCTAACCCTAACCCTAACCCTAACCCTAACCCTAACCCTAACCCTAACCCTAACCCTAACCCTAACCCTAACCCTAACCCTAACCCTAACCCTAACCCTAACCCTAACCCTAACCCTAACCCTAACCCTAACCCTAACCCTAACCCTAACCCTAACCCTAACCCTAACCCTAACCCTAACCCTAACCCTAACCCTAACCCTAACCCTAACCCTAACCCTAACCCTAACCCTAACCCTAACCCTAACCCTAACCCTAACCCTAACCCTAACCCTAACCCTAACCCTAACCCTAACCCTAACCCTAACCCTAACCCTAACCCTAACCCTAACCCTAACCCTAACCCTAACCCTAACCCTAACCCTAACCCTAACCCTAACCCTAACCCTAACCCTAACCCTAACCCTAACCCTAACCCTAACCCTAACCCTAACCCTAACCCTAACCCTAACCCTAACCCTAACCCTAACCCTAACCCTAACCCTAACCCTAACCCTAACCCTAACCCTAACCCTAACCCTAACCCTAACCCTAACCCTAACCCTAACCCTAACCCTAACCCTAACCCTAACCCTAACCCTAACCCTAACCCTAACCCTAACCCTAACCCTAACCCTAACCCTAACCCTAACCCTAACCCTAACCCTAACCCTAACCCTAACCCTAACCCTAACCCTAACCCTAACCCTAACCCTAACCCTAACCCTAACCCTAACCCTAACCCTAACCCTAACCCTAACCCTAACCCTAACCCTAACCCTAACCCTAACCCTAACCCTAACCCTAACCCTAACCCTAACCCTAACCCTAACCCTAACCCTAACCCTAACCCTAACCCTAACCCTAACCCTAACCCTAACCCTAACCCTAACCCTAACCCTAACCCTAACCCTAACCCTAACCCTAACCCTAACCCTAACCCTAACCCTAACCCTAACCCTAACCCTAACCCTAACCCTAACCCTAACCCTAACCCTAACCCTAACCCTAACCCTAACCCTAACCCTAACCCTAACCCTAACCCTAACCCTAACCCTAACCCTAACCCTAACCCTAACCCTAACCCTAACCCTAACCCTAACCCTAACCCTAACCCTAACCCTAACCCTAACCCTAACCCTAACCCTAACCCTAACCCTAACCCTAACCCTAACCCTAACCCTAACCCTAACCCTAACCCTAACCCTAACCCTAACCCTAACCCTAACCCTAACCCTAACCCTAACCCTAACCCTAACCCTAACCCTAACCCTAACCCTAACCCTAACCCTAACCCTAACCCTAACCCTAACCCTAACCCTAACCCTAACCCTAACCCTAACCCTAACCCTAACCCTAACCCTAACCCTAACCCTAACCCTAACCCTAACCCTAACCCTAACCCTAACCCTAACCCTAACCCTAACCCTAACCCTAACCCTAACCCTAACCCTAACCCTAACCCTAACCCTAACCCTAACCCTAACCCTAACCCTAACCCTAACCCTAACCCTAACCCTAACCCTAACCCTAACCCTAACCCTAACCCTAACCCTAACCCTAACCCTAACCCTAACCCTAACCCTAACCCTAACCCTAACCCTAACCCTAACCCTAACCCTAACCCTAACCCTAACCCTAACCCTAACCCTAACCCTAACCCTAACCCTAACCCTAACCCTAACCCTAACCCTAACCCTAACCCTAACCCTAACCCTAACCCTAACCCTAACCCTAACCCTAACCCTAACCCTAACCCTAACCCTAACCCTAACCCTAACCCTAACCCTAACCCTAACCCTAACCCTAACCCTAACCCTAACCCTAACCCTAACCCTAACCCTAACCCTAACCCTAACCCTAACCCTAACCCTAACCCTAACCCTAACCCTAACCCTAACCCTAACCCTAACCCTAACCCTAACCCTAACCCTAACCCTAACCCTAACCCTAACCCTAACCCTAACCCTAACCCTAACCCTAACCCTAACCCTAACCCTAACCCTAACCCTAACCCTAACCCTAACCCTAACCCTAACCCTAACCCTAACCCTAACCCTAACCCTAACCCTAACCCTAACCCTAACCCTAACCCTAACCCTAACCCTAACCCTAACCCTAACCCTAACCCTAACCCTAACCCTAACCCTAACCCTAACCCTAACCCTAACCCTAACCCTAACCCTAACCCTAACCCTAACCCTAACCCTAACCCTAACCCTAACCCTAACCCTAACCCTAACCCTAACCCTAACCCTAACCCTAACCCTAACCCTAACCCTAACCCTAACCCTAACCCTAACCCTAACCCTAACCCTAACCCTAACCCTAACCCTAACCCTAACCCTAACCCTAACCCTAACCCTAACCCTAACCCTAACCCTAACCCTAACCCTAACCCTAACCCTAACCCTAACCCTAACCCTAACCCTAACCCTAACCCTAACCCTAACCCTAACCCTAACCCTAACCCTAACCCTAACCCTAACCCTAACCCTAACCCTAACCCTAACCCTAACCCTAACCCTAACCCTAACCCTAACCCTAACCCTAACCCTAACCCTAACCCTAACCCTAACCCTAACCCTAACCCTAACCCTAACCCTAACCCTAACCCTAACCCTAACCCTAACCCTAACCCTAACCCTAACCCTAACCCTAACCCTAACCCTAACCCTAACCCTAACCCTAACCCTAACCCTAACCCTAACCCTAACCCTAACCCTAACCCTAACCCTAACCCTAACCCTAACCCTAACCCTAACCCTAACCCTAACCCTAACCCTAACCCTAACCCTAACCCTAACCCTAACCCTAACCCTAACCCTAACCCTAACCCTAACCCTAACCCTAACCCTAACCCTAACCCTAACCCTAACCCTAACCCTAACCCTAACCCTAACCCTAACCCTAACCCTAACCCTAACCCTAACCCTAACCCTAACCCTAACCCTAACCCTAACCCTAACCCTAACCCTAACCCTAACCCTAACCCTAACCCTAACCCTAACCCTAACCCTAACCCTAACCCTAACCCTAACCCTAACCCTAACCCTAACCCTAACCCTAACCCTAACCCTAACCCTAACCCTAACCCTAACCCTAACCCTAACCCTAACCCTAACCCTAACCCTAACCCTAACCCTAACCCTAACCCTAACCCTAACCCTAACCCTAACCCTAACCCTAACCCTAACCCTAACCCTAACCCTAACCCTAACCCTAACCCTAACCCTAACCCTAACCCTAACCCTAACCCTAACCCTAACCCTAACCCTAACCCTAACCCTAACCCTAACCCTAACCCTAACCCTAACCCTAACCCTAACCCTAACCCTAACCCTAACCCTAACCCTAACCCTAACCCTAACCCTAACCCTAACCCTAACCCTAACCCTAACCCTAACCCTAACCCTAACCCTAACCCTAACCCTAACCCTAACCCTAACCCTAACCCTAACCCTAACCCTAACCCTAACCCTAACCCTAACCCTAACCCTAACCCTAACCCTAACCCTAACCCTAACCCTAACCCTAACCCTAACCCTAACCCTAACCCTAACCCTAACCCTAACCCTAACCCTAACCCTAACCCTAACCCTAACCCTAACCCTAACCCTAACCCTAACCCTAACCCTAACCCTAACCCTAACCCTAACCCTAACCCTAACCCTAACCCTAACCCTAACCCTAACCCTAACCCTAACCCTAACCCTAACCCTAACCCTAACCCTAACCCTAACCCTAACCCTAACCCTAACCCTAACCCTAACCCTAACCCTAACCCTAACCCTAACCCTAACCCTAACCCTAACCCTAACCCTAACCCTAACCCTAACCCTAACCCTAACCCTAACCCTAACCCTAACCCTAACCCTAACCCTAACCCTAACCCTAACCCTAACCCTAACCCTAACCCTAACCCTAACCCTAACCCTAACCCTA
>JAQIHN010000210.1:0-97500 GCA_027917425.1 Gastrophryne carolinensis | reverse complement strand
GGAAGGTGGACTAGGCAGAAGAGCTTACACTCACACGAATGGCAGTAAAGGTTCACATAGGTCACAGGCCTTAGAGTACAGCCAGGAGCTATTCCGGGCTTTGTAGTGCACCCGGATCCTGGCTATGAGGCATGTTGGGCCTTGTAGTACATCTTGATCCTGGCTATGGGGCAGGAGAGCTGCTGTGCCTTGTAGTGCACTCTGGGGTGGCCAGGAGGGCTGCTGGGCCTTGTAGTGCTCTCTGGGGTGGCCAGGAGGGCTGCTGGGCCTTATAGTGCCCTCTGGGGTGGCCAGGAGGGCTGCAGATACTTGGTTTCAAGTCGTTTACTTTCAAATCACCCTAACCCTAACCCTAATCCCTAACCCCTAACCCTAACCCCTAACCATAACCCCTAACCCTAACCCCAACCCTAACCCTAACCCCTAACCCCTAACCGTCAGTATGGGGTGTCAGTAGCAGTGGGGGCACAGGGGTCAGTATGGGGTGTCAGTAGCAGTGGGGAAGCAAAGGGGTCAGTATGGGGTGTCAGTAGCAGTGGGGGGCACATATGTCAGTATGGGGTATCAGTAGTAGTGGGGGGGCACAGGGGTCAGTGTGGGGTTGTCAGTATTGGGGGCACAGGGGTCAGTATGGGGTGTTAGTAGTGGGGGCACAGGGGTCAGTATGGAGTGTCAGTAGCAGTGGGGGGCTCAGGGTCAGTATGGGGTTTCAGTAGCAGTGGGGGGCATAGGGGGCAGTATGCGGTGTCAGTAGCAGTGGGGGCGGGCACAGGGGTCAGTATGAGGTGTCAGTCAGCAGTGGGGGGAACAGGGTTCCGTATGGGTTGTCAGTAGCAGTGGGGGCACAGGGGTCAGTATGCGGTGTCAGTAGCAGTGAGGGGGCACAGGGGTCAGTATGGTGTGTCAGTAGCAGTTAGGGGCACAGGGATTATTATGGGGTGTCATTAGCAATGGGGGGGCACACGGGTCAGTATGGGGTTTCAGTAGCAGTGGGGGGCACAGGGATCAGTATGGGGTGTTAGTAGTGGGGGCACACGGGTCAGTATGGGTTGTCAGTAGCAGTGGGGGGCACAGGGGTCAGTATGGGGTGTCAGTAGCAGTGGGGGGCACAAGGGTTAGTATGGGGTGCCAGTCATCAGTGGGGGGCACAGGGGTCAGTATGGGGTGTCAGTAGCAGTTAGGGGCACAGGGATTATTATGGGGTGTCAGTAGCAATGGGGGGGCACACGGGTCAGTATGGAGTTTCAGTAGCAGTGGGGGGCACAGGGATCAGTATGGGGTGTTAGTAGTGGGGGCAAAGGGGTCAGTATGGGTTGTCAGTAGCAGTGGGGGGCACAGGGGTTAGTATAAGGATCCAGTCAGCAGTGGGGGGCACAGGGGTCAGTATGGGGTGCCAGTCAGCAGTGGGGGGCACAGGGGTCAGTATGGGGTGTCAGTAGCAGTGGGATAACAGGGGTCCTTATGGGGTGTCAGTAGCAGTGTGGGGGGGGGGCACAGGGGTCAGTATGGGGTGTCAGCAGCATTGGGGGACACAGGGTTCAGTATGGGTTGTCAGTAGCAGTGGGGGCACAGGGGTCAGTATGGGGTGTCAGTAGCAGTGGGGAGCACAGCGGTCAGTATGGGGTGTCAGTAGCAGTGGGGGGGCACAGGGGTCATTATGGGGTGTCAGGAGCAGTGGGGGATGCAAAGGGGTCAATATGGGGTGTCAGTAGTAGTGGGCAGCACAGGGTCAGTATGGGGTGTCAGTAGCAGTGGGGGGCACAGGGGGCAGTATGGGGTGTCAGTAGCAGTGGGGGGGCACAGGGGTCATTATGGGGTGTCAGGAGCAGTGGGGGGTGCAAAGGGGTCAATATGGGGTGTCAGTAGTAGTGGGCGGCACAGGGTCAGTATGGGGTGTCAGTAGCAGTGGGGACACAGGGGTCAGTATGGGGTGTCAGTAGCAGTCAGAGAGGCACAGTGGTTAGTATGGGGTCTCAGTCAGCAGTGGGGGTATATGGAAGGTGGACTAGGCAGAAGAGCTTACACTCACACGAATGGCAGTAAAGGTTCACATAGGTCACAGGCCTTAGAGTACAGCCAGGAGGTATTCCGGCTTTGTAGTGCACCCGGATCCTGGCTATGAGGCATGTTGGGCCTTGTAGTACATCTTGATCCTGGCTATGGGGCATGCTGGGCAGTGTAGTGCACCATGGGGCAAGCCAGGAGGCATGCTGGGCCTTGTAGTGCACCCCGGGGCAAGCCAGGAGGCATGATGGGCCTTGTAGTGCACCCCAGGAGGCATGATGGGTCTTGTAGTGCATCCTGGGGCCAGCCAGAAGGCATGCTGGGTCTTGTAGTGCACCCAGGGCCGGTCTGGAGGGATGCTGGGCCTTGTAGTGCACCCCAGGGCTAGCCAGGAGGGATGCTGGGCCTTGCAGTGCACCTGGGGCAAGCTAGGAGGGATGCTGGGCCTTGTAGTGCACCTGAGGCCACCTAGGAGGGATTCTGGGCCTTGTAGTGCACCTGGGGTGGCCAGGAGGGATGCTGGGCCTTGTAGTGCACCTAGGGTGGCCACGAGAGATGCTGGGCCTTGTAGTGCACCTGGGGCCAGCCAAGAGGGCTACTGGGCCTTGTAGTTCCCCCCTGGGCAAGCCAGGAGGGAGGCTGGGCCTTGCAGTGCACCTGGGGCCAGCTAGGAGGGATGCTGGGCCTTGTAGTACACCTGGGGTGACCAGGAGAGATGCTGGGCTTTGTAGTGCACTCTGGGGTGGCCAGGAGGGCTGCTGGGCCTTGTAGTGCCCTCTGGGGTGGCCAGGAGGGCTGCTGGGCCTTGTAGTGCACTCTGGGGTGGCCAGGAGGGCTACTGGGCCTTGTAGTGCCCTCTGGGGTGGCAAGGAGAGCTGCTGGGCCTTATAGTGCACTCTGGGGTGGCCAGGAGGGACGCTGGGTCTTGTAGTGCACCTGGGGCCAGTCAAGAGGGATGCTGGGCCTTGTAGTGCACCCCTGGGCCAGCCAGGAGGGAAGCTGGGCCTTGTAGTGTACCTATGGGCCAGCCAAGAGGGATGCTGGGCCTTGCAGTGCACCTAAGGTAAGCTAGGAGGGATGCTGGGCCTTGCAGTGCACCTAGGGTGGCCAGGAGGGATGCTGGGCCTTGTAGTGCTCTCTGGTGTGGCCAGGAGGGCTGCTGGGCCTTGTAGTGCCCTCTGGGGTGACAAGGAGGGCTGCTGGGCCCTGTAGCGCTCTCTGGGGTGGCCAGGACGGCTGCTGGGCCTTGTAGTGCCCTCTGGGGTGGCCAGGAGAGCTGCTGGGCCTTGTAGTGCACTCTGGGGTGGCCAGGAGGGCTGCTGGGCCTTGTAGTGCTCTCTGGGGTGGCCAGGAGGGCTGCTGGGCCTTATAGTGCCCTCTAGGGTGGCCAGGAGGGCTGCAGATACTTGGTTTCAAGTTGTTTACTTTCAAATCACCCTAACCCTAACCCCTAACCCTAACCCCTAACCCTAACCCTAACCCCAACCCTAACCCTACCCCTAACCCTAACCCCTAACCGCTAACCCTAACCCTAACCGTCAGTATGGGGTGTCAGTAGCAGTGGGGGCACAGGGGTCAGTATGGGGTGTCAGTAGCAGTGGGGAAGCAAAGGGGTCAGTATGGGGTGTCAGTAGCAGTGGGGGGCACATATGTCAGTATGGGGTATCAGTAGTAGTGGGGGGGCACAGGGGTCAGTGTGGGGGTGTCAGTATTGGGGGCACAGGGGTCAGTATGGGGTGTTAGTAGTGGGGGCACAGGGGTCAGTATGGAGTGTCAGTAGCAGTGGGGGGCTCAGGGTCAGTATGGGGTTTCAGTAGCAGTGGGGGGCATAGGGGGCAGTATGCGGTGTCAGTAGCAGTGGGGGCGGGCACAGGGGTCAGTATGAGGTGTCAGTCAGCAGTGGGGGGAACAGGGTTCCGTATGGGTTGTCAGTAGCAGTGGGGGCACAGGGGTCAGTATGCGGTGTCAGTAGCAGTGAGGGGGCACAGGGGTCAGTATGGGGTGTCAGTAGCAGTTAGGGGCACAGGGGTCAGTATGGTGTGTCAGTAGCAGTTAGGGGCACAGGGATTATTATGGGGTGTCAGTAGCAATGGGGGGGCACACGGGTCAGTATGGGGTTTCAGTAGCAGTGGGGGGCACAGGGATCAGTATGGGGTGTTAGTAGTGGGGGCACAGGGGTCAGTATGGGTTGTCAGTAGCAGTGGGGGGCACAGGGGTCAGTATGGGGTGTCAGTAGCAGTGGGGGGCACAAGGGTTAGTATGGGGTGCCAGTCATCAGTGGGGGGCACAGTGGGGGGCACAGGGGTCAGTATGGGGTGTCAGTAGCAGTTAGGGGCACAGGGATTATTATGGGGTGTCAATAGCAATGGGGGGGCACATGGGTCACACGGGTAGCAATGGGGGGGCACACTGGGGTGGCCAGGAGGGCTGCTGGGCCCTGTATCGCTCTCTGGGGTGGCCAGGACGGCTGCTGGGCCTTGTAGTGCCCTCTGGGGTGGCCAGGAGAGCTGCTGGGCCTTGTAGTGCACTCTGGGGTGGCCAGGAGGGCTGCTGGGCCTTGTAGTGCTCTCTGGGGTGGCCAGGCGGGCTGCTGGGCCTTATAGTGCCCTCTGGGGTGGCCAGGAGGGCTGCAGATACTTGGTTTCAAGTCGTTTACTTTCAAATCACCCTAACCCTAACCCCTAACCCTAACCCCTAACCCTAACTCCAACCCTAACCCTAACCCGTAACCCCTAACCGTCAGTATGGGGTGCCAGTAGCAGTGGGGGCACAGGGGTCAGTATGGGGTGTCAGTAGCAGTGGGGAAGCAAAGGGGTCAGTATGGGGTGTCAGTAGCAGTGGGGGGCACATATGTCAGTATGGGGTATCAGTAGTAGTGGGGGGGCACAGGGGTCAGTGTGGGGTTGTCAGTATTGGGGAACAGGGGTCAGTATGGGGTTTTAGTAGTGGGGGCACAGGGGTCAGTATGGATTGTCAGTACCAGTGGGGGCTCAGGGTCAGTATGGGGTTTCAGTAGCAGTGGGGGGCATAGGGGGCAGTATGCGGTGTCAGTAGCAGTGGGGGCGGGCACAGGGGTCAGTATGAGGTGTCAGTCAGCAGTGGGGGGGCACAGGGGTCAGTATGGGGTGTCAGTAGCGGTTAGGGGCACAGGGGTCAGTATGGTGTGTCAGTAGCAGTTAGGGGCACAGGGATTATTATGGGGTGTCAGTAGCAATGGGGGGCACACGGGTCAGTATGGGGTTTCAGTAGCAGTGGGGGCACAGGGATCAGTATGGGGTGTTAGTAATGGGGGCACAGGGGTCAGTATGGGTTGTCAGTAGCAGTGGGGGGCACAGGGGTCAGTATGGGGTGTCAGTAGCAGTGGGGGGCACAAGGGTTAGTATGGGGTGCCAGTCATCAGTGGGGGGCACAGGGGTCAGTATGGTGTGTCAGTAGCAGTGGGGGGGCACAGGATTATTATGGGGTGTCAGTAGCAATGGGGGGGCACACAGGTCATTATAGAGTTTCAGTAGCAGTGGGGGGCACAGGGATCAGTATGGGGTGTTAGTAGTGGGGGCAAAGGGGTCAGTATGGGTTGTCAGTAGCAGTGGGGGGCACAGGGGTCAGTATGGGGTGTCAGTAGCAGTGGGGGGCACAGGGGTTAGTATAAGGATCCAGTCAGCAGTGGGGGCACAGGGGTCAGTATGGAGTGCCAGTCATCAGTGGGGGACACAGGGGTCAGTATGGGGTGTCAGTAGCAGTGGGATAACAGGGGTCCTTATGGGGAGTCAGTAGCAATGGGGGGTAAAGGGGCCAGTATGGGGTGACAGTAGCAGTGGGGGGGGGGGGGGCACAGGGGTCAGTATGGGGTGTCAGCAGCAGTGGGGGACACAGGGTTCAGTAGGGGTTGTCAGTAGCAGTGGGGGCACAGGGGTCAGTATGGGGTGTCAGTAGCAGTGGGGAGCACAGCGGTCAGTATGGGGTGTCAGTAGCAGTGGGGGGGCACAGGGGTCATTATGGGGTGTCAGGAGCAGTGGGGGGTGCAAAGGGGTCAATATGGGGTGTCAGTAGTAGTGGGCAGCACAGGGTCAGTATGGGGTGTCAGTAGCAGTGGGGGGCACAGGGGGCAGTATGGGGTGTCAGTAGCAGTGGGGGGGCACAGGGGTCATTATGGGGTGTCACGAGCAGTGGGGGGCTGGGCCTTGTAGTGCACCTAGGGTGGCCACGAGAGATGCTGGGCCTTGTAGTGTTCCTGGGGCCAGCCAGGGCTACTGGGCCTTGTAGTTCCCCCCTGGGCAAGCCAGGAGGGAGGCTGGGCCTTGCAGTGCACCTGGGGCCAGCTAGGAGGGCTGCTGGGCCTTGTAGTACACCTGGGGTGGCCAGGAGAGATGCTGGGCTTTGTAGTGCACTCTGGGGTGGCCAGGAGGGCTGCTGGGCCTTGTAGTGCCCTCTGGGGTGGCCAGGAGGGCTGCTGGGCCTTGTAGTTTACACTGGGGTGGCCAGGAGGGCTACTGGGCCTTGTAGTGCCCTCTGGGGTGGCCAGGAGGGATGCTGGGCCTTGTAGTGCACCTGGGGTTGCCAGGAGGGACGCTGGGTCTTGTAGTGCACCTGGGGCCAGTCAAGAGGGATGCGGGGCCTTGTAGTGCACCCCTGGGCCAGCCAGGAGGGAAGCTGGGCCTTGTAGTGTACCTATGGGCCAGCCAAGAGGGATGCTGGGCCTTGCAGTGCACCTAAGGCCAGCTAGGAGGGATGCTGGGCCTTGTAGTGCACCTAGGGTTGCCAGGAGGGATGCTGGGCCTTGTAGTGCTCTCTGGTGTGGCCAAGAGGGCTGCTGGGCCTTGTAGTGCCCTCTGGGGTGGCCAGGAGGGCTGCTGGGCCCTGTAGCGCTCTCTGGGGTGGCCAGGACGGCTGCTGGGCCTTGTAGTGCCCTCTGGGGTGGCCAGGAGAGCTGCTGGGCCTTGTAGTGCACTCTGGGGTGGCCAGGAGGGCTGCTGGGCCTTGTAGTGCTCTGTGGGGTGGCCAGGAGGGCTGCTGGGCCTTATAGTGTCCTCTGGGGTGGCCAGGAGGGCTGCAGATACTTGGTTTCAAGTCGTTTACTTTCAAATCACCCTAACCCTAACCCCTAACCCTAACCCCTAACCCTAACCCTAACCCTAACCCCTAACCCTAACCCCAACCCTAACCCCAACCCTAACCCTAACCCCTAACCCTAACCCCAAACCTAACCCTACCCCTAACCCTAACCCCTAACCCCTAACCCTAACCGCCAGTATGGGGTGTCAGTAGCAGTGGGGGCACAGGGGTCAGTATGGGGTGTCAGTAGCAGTGGGGAAGCAAAGGGGTCAGTATGGGGTGTCAGTAGCAGTGGGGGGCACATATGTCAGTATGGGGTATCAGTAGTAGTGGGGGGGCACAGGGGTCAGTGTGGGGGTGTCAGTATTGGGGGCACAGGGGTCAGTATGGGGTGTTAGTAGTGGGGGCACAGGGGTCAGTATGGATTGTCAGTAGCAGTGGGGGGCTCAGGGTCAGTATGGGGTTTCAGTAGCAGTGGGGGGCATAGGGGGCAGTATGCGGTGTCAGTAGCAGTGGGGGCGGGCACAGGGGTCAGTATGAGGTGTCAGTCAGCAGTGGGGGGAACAGGGTTCCGTATGGGTTGTCAGTAGCAGTGGGGGCACAGGGGTCAGTATGCGGTGTCAGTAGCAGTGAGGGGGCACAGGGGTCAGTATGGGGTGTCAGTAGCAGTTAGGGGCACAGGGGTCAGTATGGTGTGTCAGTAGCAGTTAGGCGCACACGGATTATTATGGGGCGTCAGTAGCAATGGGGGGGCACACGGGTCAGTATGGGGTTTCAGTAGCAGTGGGGGGCACAGGGATCAGTATGGGGTGTTAGTAGTGGGGGCACAGGGGTCAGTATGGGTTGTCAGTAGCAGTGGGGGGCACAGGGGTCAGTATGGGGTGTCAGTAGCAGTGGGGGGCACAAGGGTTAGTATGGGGTGCCAGTCATCAGTGGGGGGCACAGTGGGGGTCACAGGGGTCAGTATGGGGTGTCAGTAGCAGTTAGGGGCACAGGGAATATTATGGGGTGTCAATAGCAATGGGGGGGCACACTGAGGTGGCCAGGAGGGCTGCTGGACCCTGTAGCGCTCTCTGGGGTGGCCAGGATGGCTGCTGGGCCTTGTAGTGCTCTCTGGGGTGGCCAGGAGGGCTGCTGGGCCTTATAGTGCCCTCTGGGGTGGCCAGGAGGGCTGCAGATACTTGGTTTCAAGTCGTTTACTTTCAAATCACCCTAACCCTAACCCCTAACCCTAACCCCAACCCTAACCCTAACCCTACCCCTAACCCCTAACCCTAACCGTCAGTATGGGGTGTCAGTAGCAGTGGGGGCACAGGGGTCAGTATGGGGTGTCAGTAGCAGTGGGGAAACAAAGGGGTCAGTATGGGGGTGTCAGTAGCAGTGGGGGGCACATATGTCAGTATGGGGTATCAGTAGTAGTGGGGGGCACAGGGGTCAGTGTGGGGTTGTCAGTATTGGGGGCACAGGGGTCAGTATGGGGTGTTAGTAGTGGGGGAACAGGGGTCAGTATGGAGTGTCAGTAGCAGTGGGGGGCTCAGGGTCAGTATGGGGTTTCAGTAGCAGTGGGGGGCATAGGGGGCAGTATGCGGTGTCAGTAGCAGTGGGGGCGGGCACAGGGGTCAGTATGAGGTGTCAGTCAGCAGTGGGGGGAACAGGGTTCCGTATGGGTTGTCAGTAGCAGTGGGGGCACAGGGGTCAATATGCGGTGTCAGTAGCAGTGAGGGGGCACAGGGGTCAGTATGGGGTGTCAGTAGCAGTTAGGGGCACAGGGGTTAGTATGGTGTGTCAGTAGCAGTTAGGGGCACAGGGATTATTATGGGGTGTCAGTAGCAATGGGGGGCACACGGGTCAGTATGGGGTTTCAGTAGCAGTGGGGGCACAGGGATCAGTATGGGGTGTTAGTAGTGGGGGCACAGGGGTCAGTATGGGTTGTCAGTAGCAGTGGGGGGCACAGGGGTCAGTATGGGGGTGTCAGTAGCAGTGGGGGGCACAAGGGTTAGTATGGGGTGCCAGTCATCAGTGGGGGGCACAGGGGTCAGTATGGTGTGTCAGTAGCAGTTAGGGGCACAGGGATTATTATGGGGTGTCAGTAGCAATGGGGGGGCACACGGGTCATTATAGAGTTTCAGTAGCAGTGGGGGGCACAGGGATCAGTATGGGGTGTTAGTAGTGGGGGCAAAGGGGTCAGTATGGGTTGTCAGTAGCAGTGGGGGGCACAGGGGTCAGTATGGGGTGTCAGTAGCAGTGGGGGGCACAGGGGTTAGTATAAGGATCCAGTCAGCAGTGGGGGGCACAGGGGTCAGTATGGGGTGCCAGTCAGCAGTGGGGGGCACAGGGGTCAGTATGGGGTGTCAGTAGCAGTGGGATAACAGGGGTCCTTATGGGGAGTCAGTAGCAATGGAGGGTAAAGGGGCCAGTATGGGGTGACAGTAGCAGCGGGGGGGGGGGGGCACAGGGGTCAGTATGGGGTGTCAGCAGCAGTGGGGGACACAGGGTTCAGTATGGGTTGTCAGTAGCAGTGGTGGCACAGGGGTCAGTATGGGGTGTCAGTAGCAGTGGGGAGCACAGCGGTCAGTATGGGGTGTCAGTAGCAGTGGGGGGGGCACAGGGGTCATTATGGAGTGTCAGGAGCAGTGGGGGGTGCAAAGGGGTCAATATGGGGTGTCAGTAGTAGTGGGCAGCACAGGGTCAGTATGGGGTGTCAGTAGCAGTGGGGGGCACAGGGGGCAGTATGGGGTGTCAGTAGCAGTGGGGGGGCACAGGGGTCATTATGGGGTGTCAGGAGCAGTGGGGGGTGCAAAGGGGTCAATATGGGGTGTCAGTAGTAGTGGGCGGCACAGGGTCAGTATGGGGTGTCAGTAGCAGTGGGGACACAGGGGTCAGTATAGGGTGTCAGTAGCAGTCAGAGAGGCACAGTGGTTAGTATGGGGTCTCAGTCAGCAGTGGGGGTATATGGAAGGTGGACTAGGCAGAAGAGCTTACACTCACACGAATGGCAGTAAAGGTTCACATAGGTCACAGGCCTTAGAGTACAGCCAGGAGCTATTCCGGCTTTGTAGTGCACCCGGATCCTGGCTATGAGGCATGTTGGGCCTTGTAGTACATCTTGATCCTGGCTATGGGGCATGCTGGGCAGTGTAGTGCACCATGGGGCAAGCCAGGAGGCATGCTGGGCCTTGTAGTGCACCCCGGGGCAAGCCAGGAGGCATGATGGGCCTTGTAGTGCACCCCAGGAGGCATGATGGGTCTTGTAGTGCATCCTGGGGCCAGCCAGAAGGCATGCTGGGTCTTGTAGTGCACCCAGGGCCGGCCTGGAGGGATGCTGGGCCTTGTAGTGCACCCCAGGGCTAGCCAGGAGGGATGCTGGGCCTTGCAGTGCACCTGGGGGCAGCTAGGAGGGATGCTGAGCCTTGTAGTGCACCTGGGGCCACCTAGGATGGATTCTGGGCCTTGTAGTGCACCTGGGGTGGCCAGGAAGAATGCTGGGCCTTGTAGTGCACCTAGGGTGGCCATGAGAGATGCTGGGCCTTGTAGTGCACCTGGGGCCAACCAAGAGGGCTACTGGGCCTTGTAGTTCCCCCCTGGGCAAGCCAGGAGGGAGGCTGTGCCTTGCAGTGCACCTGGGGCCAGCTAGGAGGGATGCTGGGTCTTGTAGTGCACCTGGGGTGGCCAGGAGAGATGCTGGGCTTTGTAGTCCACTCTGGGGTGGCCAGGAGGGCTGCTGGGCCTTGTAGTGCCCTCTGGGGTGGCCAGGAGGGCTGCTGGGCCTTGTAGTGCACTCTGGGGTGGCCAGGAGGGCTACTGGGCCTTGTAGTGCCCTCTGGGGTGGCCAGGAGGGATGCTGGGCCTTGTAGTGCACCTGGGGTGGCCAGGAGGGACACTGGGTCTTGTAGTGCACCTGGGGCCAGTCAAGAGGGATGCTGGGCCTTGTAGTGCACCCCTGGGCCAGCCAGGAGGGAAGCTGGGCCTTGCAGTTTACCTATGGGCCAGCCAAGAGGGATGCTGGGCCTTGCAGTGCACCTAAGGCCAGCTAGGAGGGATGCTGGGCCTTGTAGTGCACCTAGGGTGGCCAGGATGGATGCTGGGCCTTGTAGTGCTATCTGGTGTGGCCAGGAGGGCTGCTGGGCCTTGTAGTGCCCTCTGGGGTGGCCAGGAGGGCTGCTGGGCCCTGTAGCGCTCTCTGGGGTGGCCAGGACGGCTGCTGGGCCTTGTAGTACCCTCTGGGGTGGCCAGGAGAGCTGCTGGGCCTTGTAGTGCACTCTGGGGTGGCCAGGAGGGCTGCTGGGCCTTGTAGTGCTCTCTGGGGTGGCCAGGAGGGCTGCTGGGCCTTATAGTGTCCTCTGGGGTGGCCAGGAGGGCTGCAGATACCTGGTTTCAAGTCGTTTACTTTCAAATCATGGGTCTGTCGTGGCATCAGCTGCAGTTGTTTAATTCGTGTGCAAATGAGCATCTGACATCACAGCTGAGAAGTGGTGGGAAATGTGTTTGCTTACAAAATACGGGGCTGCAGTCACTGAGTAGCCCAAGGTCATGTGACTGATGACATCACCAGAGGGGTATAAAAGGAGAGCGGCTGGGGAGGTCAGTCACTCTTCCCACTCACACGGCACGTACACAAGCTTGTGTCTGGCAATATGGAGCCCGCCAGCAATTTTACTCACCTTCTCCCCAGTGTCCTGAGCGTCCCATAAGCCTTCCACACATGATCCCTCAGACTGAAAGCTCGGGAGCAAGGACACCCTGACGTGTCTATTGTCCCTCCCAGACTCACCTAAGATTTTATTTCCCAGCCTCTGCTGGCTTAGGTAGCCTCCATTGCGGGAGGGACAGGGCGATTTCTGAGGGGATGATAGTGGGGGAGATGCTCCCAAAATGGTGGCTATAGGAGGGGAGGAGTCGACTGGCTGCTCTGCTCCGGGGACCAAGCTTGTGTATGTGCCGGGTGTTCTATCCGAAACACACCCCTACCCCCATCCCTCCCCTCTGACTTCCCTCCATCCCGAGGTATCGCCACCTTCTCGTGGTGGGATGGCTTCAAACTAAAAGCGATACACCCCCCCCCCTACACACCCGATTTCTCACAGTTGGTCCCGCGCCATCTCCCGGAGTGTTGCCACGGCCTCTCAGACGCCCGCTGCCGCCAGCCCCGAGTGTGAGCGCTCAAATTAACTGTCTGGGCCAGCGGCACCGGGCGTCTGAGAGGCTGACACTCTATACAGCACAGGGATCACACACACACAGGAGACAGAGGACTAGGCAGGTTTTATTTATTTTTAACTTCTTTCATTTCATTGCTGGTTCAGTGGGTGGGGGCAGGACTCCAAGAAGGAGCCTATTGCAGCCGCTAAACTGAAGGTGGGCAGGACTCCAGGAAGGAGCCTCACTGGGGATCGCAGAGAAGGGACATCGTCACACAGGTGTAGGGGCAGAGTGTGTGTGTGATCCCTGTGCTGTATAAAGTGTCAGCTCTGCTGCCTAGTCCCCTGTCTCCTGTGTGTGTGATCCCTGTGCTGTATTAAGTGTCAGCTCTGCTGCCTAGTCCCCTGTCTCCTGTGTGTGAGATCCCTGTGCTGTATAGTGTCAGCTCTGCTGCCTAGTCCCGTCTCCTGTGTGTGTGATCCCTGTGCTGTATTAAGTGTCAGCTCTGCTGCCTAGTCCCCTGTCTCCTGTGTGTGAGATCCCTGTGCTGTATAGTGTCAGCTCTGCTGCCTAGTCCCGTCTCCTGTGTGTGTGATCCCTGTGCTGTATAGAGTGTCCGCTCTGCTGCCTAGTCCCCTGTGTGTGTGATCCCTGTGCTGTATAGAGTGTCAGCTCTGCTGCCTAGTCCCCTGTCTCCTGTGTGTGTGATCCATGTGCTGGATAGAGTGTCAGCTCTGCTGCCTAGTCCTCTGTCTCCTGTGTGTGTGTGTGTGTGTGTGATTCCTGTGCTGTATAGTGTCAGCTCAGCTGCCTAGTCCCCTGTATCATGTGTGTGTGTGTGATCCCTGTGCTGTATAGAGTGTCAGCTCTGCTGCCTAGTCCCCCGTCTCCTGTGTGTGATTCCCTGTGCTGTATAAAGTGTCAGCTCTGCTGCCTAGTCCCCTGTCTCCTGTGTGTGTGATCCCTGTGCTGTATAAAGTGTCAGCTCTGCTGGCTAGTCCCGTCTCCTGTGTGTGTGATCCCTGTGCTGTATAGTGTCTGCTCTGCTGCCTAGTCCCGTCTTCTGTGTGTGTGATCCCTGTGCTGTATAGTGTCTGCCCTGCTGCCTAGTCCCGTCTCCTGTGTGTGTGATCCCTGTGCTATATAGAGTGTCAGCTCTGCTGCCTAGTCCCGTCTCCTGTGTGTGTGATCCCTGTGCTGGATAGAGTGTCAGATCTGCTGCCTAGTCCTCTGTCTCCTGTGTGTGTGTGATTCCTGTGCTGTATAGTGTCAGCTCTGCTGCCTAGTCCCCTGTATCCTGTGTGTGTGATCCCTGTGCTGTATAGAGTGTCAGCTCTGCTGCATAGTCCTCTGTCTCCTCTGTGTGTGTGATCCCTGTGCTGTATAGAGAGTCAGCTCTTCTGCCTAGTCCCCTGTATCCTGTGTGTTATCCCTGTGCTGTAGAGTGACAGCTCTGCTGCCTAGTCCTCTGTCTCCTGTGTGTGTGTGTGTGTGATCCCTGTGCTGTATAGTGTCAGCTCTGCTGCCTAGTCCTGTGTGTGTGATGCCTGTGCTGTATAGAGTGTCAGCACTGCTGCTTAGTCCTCTGTCTCCTGTGTGTGATTCCTGTGCTGTATAGTGTCAGCTCTGCTGCCTAGTCCCCTGTGTGATCCCTGTGCTCTATAGAGTGTCAGCTTTGCTGCCTAGTCCTCTGTCTCCTGTGTCTGTGTGATCCCTGTGCTGTATAGTGTCAGCTCTGCTGCCTAGTCCCCTGTGTGTGTGATCCCTGTGCTGTATAGTGTCAGCTCTGCTGCCTAGTCCCCCGTCTCTTGTGTGTGATCCCTGTGCTGTATAGAGTATCAGCTCTGCTGCCTAGTCCCCTGTGTGTGTGATCCCTATGCTGCATAGTGTCAGCTCTGCTGCCTAGTCCCCCGTCTCCTGTGTGCGATTCCCTGTGCTGT
Source organism: Gastrophryne carolinensis (assembly GCA_027917425.1). Lineage (NCBI taxonomy): Eukaryota > Metazoa > Chordata > Amphibia > Anura > Microhylidae > Gastrophryne > Gastrophryne carolinensis. The sequence goes on along the minus strand of JAQIHN010000210.1, from coordinate 83,365 downwards.
ATAAAGTGTCTGCTCTGCTGCCTAGTCCGTCTCCTGTGTGTGTGTGATCCCTGTGCTGTATAGTGTCTGCTCTGCTGCCTAGTCCCGTCTCCTGTGTGTGTGATCCCTGTGCTGTATAGTGTCTGCTCTGCTGCCTAGTCCCGTCTCCTGTGTGTGTGATGCCTGTGCTGTATAGAGTGTCAGCACTGCTGCTTAGTCCTCTGTCTCCTGTGTGTGATTCCTGTGCTGTATAGTGTCAGCTCTGCTGCCTAGTCCCCTGTGTGATCCCTGTGCTCTATAGAATGTCAGCTTTGCTGCCTAGTCCTCTGTCTCCTGTGTCTGTGTGATCCCTGTGCTGTATAGTGTCAGCTCTGCTGCCTAGTCCCCTGTGTGTGTGATCCATGTGCTGTATAGTGTCAGCTCTGCTGCCTAGTCCCCCGTCTCTTGTGTGTGATCCCTGTGCTGTATAGAGTATCAGCTCTGCTGCCTAGTCCCCTGTGTGTGTGATCCCTATGCTGCATAGTGTCAGCTCTGCTGCCTAGTCCCCCGTCTCCTGTGTGCAATTCCCTGTGCTGTATAAAGTGTCTGCTCTGCTGCCTAGTCCGTCTCCTGTGTGTGTGTGATCCCTGTGCTGTATAGTGTCTGCTCTGCTGCCTAGTCCCGTCTCCTGTGTGTGTGATCCCTGTGCTGTATAGTGTCTGCTCTGCTGCCTAGTCCCGTCTCCTGTGTCTGTGATCCCTGTGCTGTATAGAGTGTCAGCTCTGCTGCCTAGTCCCCTGTGTGAGCCCTGTGCTGTATAGAGTGTCAGCTCTGCTGCCTAGTCCCCTGTGTGATCCCTGTGCTGTAAAGTGTCAGCTCTGCTGCCTAGTCCCATCTGTGATCCCTGTGCTGTATAGAGTGTCAGCTCTGCTGCCTAGTCCCATCTCCTGTGTGTGTGTAATTCCTGTGCTGTATAGTGTCAGCTCTGCTGCTTAGTTCCGTCTCCTGTGTGTGTGTGATCCCTGTGCTGTATAGAGTGTCACCTCTGCTGCCTAGTCCCGTGTGTGTGTGTGTGCCACCGCCTTTGGATGATTTTCGGCTTGGCTGAGCGGTTCTCCTCCGGCTCATAGCGCTTCTTGCCAAATGCCGGCTTCGGATGATTTTCCGTGTGGAGAGCGCAGGCTGGCGTTTCCAGTTTATTGGCTGATGCACTTCCACCAGGGGGTGGCCGCCGATTAGGAGCAGCTGGCGCAGGTGTGAGAATGGGGCTAGGATGAGTATAAATGACAGGTGGGCACTGCCTAGAGAAAATACAATTCTGTGAAATACTCACCAGTAGAATTGATATTTGTATACAGTACGTCCTGCTCCAGATATAGTACTTACACTTGGGTTATCCTCGGCCAGATGGTGCTGCACTGCAGAGACGTGCAAAACAGGCTCCTCCCGGCCCCTCAAATACCCGGAGACCTCCCACAAATCCCCAGCATTGAAAAGCAGTGAACAAGAAGGCGGGAGAATTTAACCACCAAAAAACTGGTAACTATAACAATGATAACAATCACCATACAGGGGATCCAGAATAATGCAAAAACCAGGGTGGGTGGAACAGGACGTACTGTATACAAATAATATCAATTCTACAGGTGAGTATTTCACAGAATTGTATTATTCTTAGTATACAGTACGTCCTGCTCCAGATATAATACTTACACTTGGGACATCCAATAGCAGTGTCCATAAAGTAGGGTAGGATCCCCAACAAAAAAGGCAACAGCAGGCAGTTTAAACCACTGCCGCCTGCAAAGCGTTGCGGCCGAAACAGCATCAGCTGAGGCCCTAACATCAACCTTGTAAAACCTTGAAAAGGCATGAACAGAAGACCAAGTAGCAGCCTAGCAAACCTGTTCAACAGAAGCCTGGTGCCGAAAGGCCCAAGAGGCACCAATAGCACGAGTAGAATGAGAAGTAAGGCGAAAGGGAAGATTCTTCCCCTTAGTGGGATAGGCCTGAGTCACGGCCTGACGAATCCATTCGCTAATAGCAGACTTGGCAGAAGCCAAAAAACCTTTCCTAGGACCAGAAAGCACCATCCCATCCAAGTAATGACCAGGCCCAACGCCGCCTAGCCCCCCCGAGATCAGAAGAGATCGGGCGCATTCAGGATGGAGTGGCCAAAGGCCCAAAGGAACATCAGTTCTCCTAAAGGACACAGTGACTACCAAGGAATACTTCCAACACTTGTCCAAGGAATGCAGAACCCTTTCCTCAGTGTTGCTAGGAATAGGGCACAAGAAGGAAGAACAATATCTTGAATCAAGGAACAGAAGACACCACCTTAGGCAGAAAGTCTGGCTTAAGGCGGAACCCCACCTTATCCTGGTGTATCTCAAGAATGGGGGCTAGATAGACAGAGCCGTCAGCTATTTCACCCTGGCGAAGTGGCGATAGGCCACGCAACGCGTCGGGCCGCTGTTGGGGGACCCTGACTCCATGTATCTGGTGATGTAATTTTATGTTCATTCCTGTATATGGCATCCTTTATGGCAATCATACTGTATATGTTGAACACTTGTGGATTTATCTTCTAAACACTTTGGAATTATTATTTCACACATATATTTGAAAGTTGAGATTTTGCAGCATTTTTTTTTGCAATATTTGCATTTTTTGCACTATGCACTTTATATAAACACTGCACATTTGCACAGCAGCTTTATATATCTGCTGATTTTTTTTAGTATATATCTTTTTTAGTATATTTTTTCTATATCTGCACATACTAACTATTTTTGCTGTTTTTTTCTATATGCCATATATATATATATTTTGAATGGATTAATTTGGATTATTTATTTTGTTTATTTATTTAATAATGGATGAACTGTTGAACTTACAATAATAGTCAATTGAGGGATAAATACTCCCCCCCAGCGTATTGTATGTGTTTATGTTTTTTAATGAGTCGTTTATGTTGTTTGTAAATAGTTTTTAAGGATGACTCAATAAATTTACACATTTTTATATATGTCTTGACCATCTTAGTAGTACATTTTTGTGCCCCTTGGTCTCAACATAGACGACATCACCCCCATCAGCACCTTGGTGAGCGCTCTGGGAGCTGAAGAGAGGCCAGATAACAAGGCCACAAATTAGCAGTGTTGGTCTTCCAACGCGAATCTGAAGAACCTCGGTGTCCAGAAGACACAGGGATGTGAAAATAAGCATCTTTGATCTTCACAGACGGCAAGACGCCCCCGGGGCGCAAGGAGCTGATGGCCCAGCTCAGAGTTTCCATGCAGAAACCGCCTGTAATTGACGAATAGCTGAAAATCTGTGAATCCAGAATGGGCCAGACTGACCCATCCTTTTGGGGAACTGTGGAAAGGTTGGTGTAATGGCCCCTGTCTCTGCCTGTTAAGGGCGATCTGCAAGTGACCCCCAGACCCCGCAGGCCTTGCATGGCCTGCACCAGCACCTGAACAGAGGCAGGGACCAGGAGTACCCGGGACCTGATAATCTTTGGGGGGGGGGGGGGGGGCACACAGCAAACTCTATCTTGTATCCGGAGGACACTGCCTCCTGAATCCACCAGTCTGAGGTGTGATGCCTCCTGACATGAGCAAAGTGTCGCAGCCGTCCCCTCACCCAGACGGGCGAGGGTGCCCCATCATGCTTGAGGGGACTTGGTGGAAGATTTGGGCTTAGCCCCCCCGGAGGAGCCAGGGCGTTGTCTGCTGCTCCTGGGGCAGGAATCTGCGCGAGCCCCCGCGAAGGACACCCCTGGTTCTTGTTTAACACTATGGTAGGGGGTAGAAGGGGTGCCCTGGCCCGAAAGGGGCCGAGACAGCCGCCTGCGTAGGGGTAACTTACCCTTCTTACCAAACAGGCGTAGCCCCTTTAAAAGGAAGCCCGGTAAGAACTTTCTTTGCATCGTCAGCACCCCACTGTCGCAGCCAGACCAAGCGACGTATAGCCACAACAAGGGCAGAAGTTCTTGCACACATTCTAATGGTGTCATCCAACGCTAATAGGATACATTTTACAAACACATCACAACTGGAGAGTGCATTAAACACATCCCAAGGGAGATCATCAGGGGGGCGATTAAGCATTTTTCTGATGAGGGTTCTAGCGGCCACGGCCAGCAGGTCAATGCGCCGGTCCTCAGCATCCCGAAGGGTATTATAAGCAGGGGCTGCAATAAAGGGGGGGTTAGGAAGCCCTATGATCGGGGCATCCACCTCGGGGGGGGGGGGGGGGGGATGACCAACATTTAACCACCTCAGGAGGAAAAGAATACTTCCTATCCCAATCCCCTGGGACCCCGGGAAGTTTACTGGGGCACTCCCATTCCTTGAGCACAAGGGTATGGAAATGTGCCTGCTCTAGAAATTCCAAACGTGCAGTTGCTGTATGGAAACGCTCCCCTCCTTGCCTGGGAGCCTCACCAGGGAGAGAGATAGACAGAACCTCAAAGATCTCGATCAATAACCTGTCAGTGTCATCCTGGGCCCAGGGTTCAGGGCCTGAGACTTCATGACCCCTAGGTCTCCCATCAGATAAGCCTGAGTCAGAAAAGAGCTCTCCTTCATCAGAAGGGGTATAGCCACACAGATTTATAAACTCCTCAGATCCCATAGGGAAAACAGTAACATTAGGCGTCAAGTGCCGCTTCTTACCAGGGCCCTTACGCGCTAAGGAGCTCGCAATAATCTGTTCAGCCGTAGGCAGTCTATGAGACAAATCAGGCTGAGAATCCCCACTTGTGTGCGACTCAGCAGGAGTGAGATTTAAGCCTGAGGAAGTAGGTGAAGTGAAACGAGGTGCAGCCACTGGCAGGCCAGAATGCAAGGCCAGCGCTTGCGCAGCACAGGGTACACAGACCCGTGCCCTGTCAGCGTCAGCATGGGGTTGTCCACACGCCATGCACAGCCGGTCTTGTCCCAAGGGGACCCCGGTCACATTACCCTGAGATGCCTCCATATGGTGATTTTTATAGTCACAATATGCCAGTAGGGATTGACGCTATAAGCAACCCTGGATGCCCCAATGACCCGCTAGGGAAGTGGCAGAATTTTACAAGGCCCGACTATCAATTACACCGGGCCGGGAGAAGCCAACGGATTCAGCCGTCTGAAAGACACAATGAGAAGAAAATGGTGTCAGAACCGAAACACTACAATGAGTTTAAAGCCGCCCGCGAGGGCACTTACGGACCACGGTAAGCAAGAGCGTCACACGCGCGCGCGGACAAAATGGCACCGAGAACCTCGAAGGGCGGGCCAGAGCGCGCCAGGCCAGGCCCCGCCCTCCCGATGAGCACAAAGTACAACCAGCAGCCAATGAGGACACAGAGGTGTCTGAGGTAACGCCGCCGCCCGGCGCGGAACATCCAATGAAGGAAAAAGCGTGCGCGGCGGCGGCAGTTATACGAGTAAAAATACAAATCAGCGCGGCGGCTGACACCATATATACAAGTCCAAAGACATTACAAAGGCCATATGCATGTAATCACAATACACTGACACCAAACACACCCCCCCCCTTTCTTTCCCCCCGAGCTACGGGGGGAACGAGGGAGGATGGCGGCCCTTTGTACAGGGCCCACCGCTACAAGGGGCATGGGGCAATAATGCGGGAGGGGCATCCCATAGAGGCTCACCATCAGCCTATACCGCCTACTCTTTGGTGGGGGACTGCGGAGGAGCAGCGCTCCATAAGCACGCGTGGTGCTGCCTACCTTCACCCGACCAGCGCAGCCCAGGCTGGGAGGCACATGACAAAGAGGACGGGTGGGAATAGTCCAACAGGGCCGCAGGCTTTAATAGCCCCGCTCACCTGCGAGAGAGTGATACTTCATGTCTTCGCAGTCAGCACTGCAGAGAAATCTGGGGATTTGTGGGAGGTCCCCGGGTATTTGAGGGGCTGGGAGGAGCCTGTTTTGCATGTCTCTGCAGTGCAGCACCATCTGGCGGAGGATAACCCAAGTGTAAGTACTATATCTGGAGCAGGACGTACTGTATACTAAGAATAGTCACAAGCCTTGGTCACGAAATGCGTGGCTCTGGGGGGACGCTGTGGGGCCGCACGACAATAACGTAAGATTTATTATTACACTTGTGTGACTTTTTCATATGAAAACATTTTAATGCCGGGTGAGTTGTTGCACTTTTTAGGGCGCAGGCACTTGATTGCTTTATGGGTCAGATATTTTTAGGATATAAATGTCGCTCTTGTTGCTGTCTCTGTAAGTGGCTGCTTGGAAGTGGTGAGTTAAAGCAGGTTCTCCTGTGGTAAGCTTTGGGAAACTGAGCTCATTTGGTAAGTAAAATATAGTAAACTGTGTTTGTTTTATTTTTGTGAATCAGTGTGGTAATGCTGGCACAAATTTAAACCAAAGAAAAAAAAAAAGTTTTTTTTTTTTTTTTTTCTCTTTCCTGGATTCCTGCTGAGGCCTAATTGAAGCAGGTGTGTTATAAGGCACCAGGCAGCTCTTGTAGCTCGCTCTTGTTGCTGTCTCTGTAAGTGGCTGCTTGGAAGTGGTGAGTTAAAGCAGGAGTTAAAAGAAGAAGTTACAAGCAGAAGTTCGGAAGCTGTAAGTATCTGCCTTTGATTTCATATTGTTATTTTAAGTGTTGTAAATTCTACACTTGGTGTTCCCACAAATTCATACAATGGGTTCCATGCCTAACAATGCTGTTCAGTGTACATCTTGTGCTATGTATGCACTTCTTGATCAATCGGTCGATGGTGAATATATATGCCCCGGATGCCTGCGAATCTCTGATTTGGAAGCCGTGATTCACGATCTAAATAAGCGATTGGCAACACTGAGAGAAATTGTTATCATGCAAAAGAGTCTGGATCTCACTGATCTGGCACTACATGGCTCAGGGTCAGGGGAGGGTGGTAGTATGGGGGGAGAGGAAAAGCAGGAAAATGAGGCAGCTAGCTGGATATTATTAGGGGAACAGACAGGGCAATCTGTCACAAAGCCCGGGATTGCCGAACAGTGTGTTGCCTTCCTGGGGCAAGAGTACGGCATGTAGCGGAGCGGGCTGACAGATTATTGGGAGGGGCTGGCGTGAACTCAGCGGTCATGGTGCATATTGGCACAAATTGACATAGGAAGAAGTAGGTGGAAGGTCCTAAAAAATGATTTCAGGGACTTAGGCCGTAAGCTTAAGGCAAGGACCTCAACTGTAGTATTCTCAGAAATACTACCAGTACCAAGAGCCACACCAGAGAGGCAGCGGGAGATTAGAGATGTAAACAGGTGGCTCAAAAATTGGAGTAAAAAGGAGGGGTTTGGGTTCTTAGAGAACTGGGCCGACTTCACAGTGGGCTACAGGTTCTTTGGCAGGGATGGGTTGCACCTCAATGGGGAGGGTGCATCTGTTCTGGGGGAGAGGATGGCTAAAAGGTTAGAGGAGTGTTTAAACTGAGCATTGGGGGGGAGGGTAAAAGCTATTACAAAGGGGAAGTTAGGAAAGAAAGTGACAGTGGGTGTAGACATGAAACTGGGGGTGGAGAGGGGGGAGGGGTTAGCACATCTAGCAGGAATAAGGGCAATATACAAAATTATCAAAATTCTCATAAGCATTTGAAATGTATGCTTACAAATGCTAGAAGCTTGACTAATAAAATGGATGAACTAGAACTGATAATAACAGAAGAACAATATGATATTGTGGGGGTAACAGAGACCTGGCTGGATGAAAGCTATGACTGGGCAGTAAATTTACAGGGATACTGTGTGTTTAGGAGGGACCGTAACAAACGCAAAGGGGGTGGAGTCTGCTTAATTGTAAAATCCTCTCTACAGCCTGCTCTGCGGGAGGATATATGTGAGGGGAATGACCATGTGGAGTCTGTATGGGTAGAAATTCATGGAGGGAGAAACAAAAATAAAATACTGATGGGGGTTTGCTATAAACCTCCAGATATATCCGAATCTACAGAAAATATGATGCTAAGGCAAATAGATATAGCCGCTAAAATAAATGAGGTAGTGATTATGGGGGACTTTAACTACCCAGATATAGACTGGGACGCTGAAACATGTGTTTCGCAGAAAAGTAATAGTTTTTTATCTAAAACAAAAGATGGCTACCTTTCCCAACAAGTACAAGCTCCAACAAGGGGGAAAGCCATATTGGACCTAATACTAACCAATGTACCAGACAAAGTAATAAAGGTACAGGTTGGGGGACACCTTGGAAGCAGTGATCATAATATCATTAATTTCCAATTAGCAGTCACTAGGGTGCCTTATCAAGGAGCCACAAAAACGCGGGACTTCAAAAAGGCAAAGTTTGACCAACTTAGAGATGCCCTACACTGCATTGACTGGGAAAATGTCCTTAAGAACAAAAGCATGGACGCTAAATGGGATACTTTCAAAGGAATACTTAATTTTCAGTGTGACAGATATATACCTTACAGGAATAAAACTATTAGACACACATGTAAACCGATGTGGCTAAATAAAAAGGTTAAGGGGGCAATAAACAACAAAAAAAAGGCATTTAAACGTTTAAAGCAGGAAGGGACAGCGGAAGCGTTAAAAAACTATAAAGAAGAAAATAAACAAAGTAAACAACAGATAAGGGCAGCTAAGCTGGAGACAGAAAGACTGGTCGCGAAAGAGAGTAAAACTAACCCTAAATTATTCTTTAGCTACATAAACCGTAAAAGGTACAAACCTGAGGGTGTGGGCCCCCTGAAAAGCAAGGATGGGACCCCTATAGAGCGAAATGAGGAGAAAGCTAATTTGCTTAACAACTTCTTTGCTTCTATATTCACAAAAGAATTTGACATGCCGAGTGAAATGCAGGGGAATAACCGAAACCCTCCATTAAATGTCACTGGTCTAACCAAGGAAGAAGTCCGGCACCGTCTCAAGCAGATGAAAATCGATAAATCACCGGGACCAGATGACATACATCCTCGTGTTTTAAGGGAGTTATGTACAGTAATAGACAAGCCGTTATTTCTAATATTTGTGGATTCCATAACTACAGGGTTTGTTCCGATGGATTGGCGCTTGGCAAATGTGGTGCCAATATTCAAAAAGGGATCTAGGGGGGAACCTGGGAACTACAGACCGGTAAGCTTAACATCTGTGGTGGGCAAGCTGTTTGAAGGTTTCTTAAGGGATACTATCCTGGAGCACCTTGGGGAAAATGACCTTATTACTCCATATCAGCATGGATTTATGAGGAATCGCTCCTGCCAGACAAACCTGATCAGCTTTTATGAGGAGGTAAGTTCAAGATTGGATCAGGGGGAGTCATTGGATATCATATATCTTGACTTTTCTAAAGCATTTGATACTGTGCCACATAAAAGGCTGGTACAAAAGATGAGAATGCTTGGACTGGGGGAAAACGTGTGCAGATGGGTGGGAAATTGGCTTAGTGATCGGAAGCAGAGGGTGGTTATCAATGGTACACACTCAGATTGGGTCACTGTTACCAGTGGAGTACCACAAGGGTCAGTTCTGGGACCAATTCTCTTCAATATATATATAAATGACATTGGGTATGGATTAAACAGTAAAGTCTCAATCTTTGCAGATGATACTAAGCTGAGTAAAGTAATTAAAACAAAGGAGGACAACAGGCAACTACAAACAGATTTAGATAAATTGGAAGCATGGGCAGTTAAATGGCAAATGAAGTTTAACACAGATAAATGTAAGGTTATGCACATGGGAAGGAGAAATCTGTGTCATGATTACACACTAAATAAAGAAACACTTGGTAAAACAACAATGGAAAAGGACCTAGGGGTTTTAGTTGACAATAAGCTCAAGTGTAGTAAGCAATGCCAGGCAGCTGCTGCCAAGGCAAACAGGATCATGGGGTGCATCAGGAGGGGCATGGGTGCTCATGACCAGAGCATCATTTTACCCCTGTACAAGTCACTGGTCAGACCCCATATGGAATACTGTGTACAGTTCTGGGCACCTGTGCTTAAAAAGGACGTATCAGAACTGGAGCGCGTTCAAAGAAGGGCAACAAAGTTAATAAAAGGAGTGCGGGGGCTAGAGTACCCGGAAAGATTGTCCAAGTTGGGTTTATTTAGTCTAGAAAAAAGACGATTGAGGGGTGATCTAATAACTATGTATAAATATATTCGGGGTCAATACAAGGATCTGTCCCACAATCTATTTATACCCCGGAGTGTAACCATAACCCGGGGGCATCCACTAAGGTTAGAGGAAAGGTGCTTTCTCCACCGACATAGGAGGGGATTCTTCTCTGTAAGAGCAGTGAGACTATGGAACTCGCTGCCAGAGGAGGTAGTAATGAGGGATACATTAAAAATGTTCAAAAGTGGCCTTGATGCCTTCCTGGCATGTAATAACATTTCCGGCTATGGCTACTAGACCACTGGAAGGAGTTAAACAGGCTGAACTGGATGGACTAAAGTCTTTATTCAGCCTTACATACTATGTTACTATGTGTTAAATCAGTTGTTATATCTGTATTGGCAGCAGTAGGTCCAGCACCCCCGTTTGGCAGATAGTGTTAATGTGTGTGATATAGGTTTTTTAGTTTTGCAGCGTTTGTCTTTTTCATATATTTTTACATAGTAATAGGTTAGTGCAATTGTCAGTGTTTGGTGTAACGGCAGCTCATTGTTGGGGGGGTCTCTAGGGCACCCCCTATTGGTGGGTTTACACAGAGTTACAGCAACCTGTTTTTTACTGATAGAAATGGTGGTGGGAGGGGGGATGGTCCACGGTTGGAGCTGGGAAAGGTTAGTAAGTAACACCTAAAGCTGATCATCATCCTCCTCTACTTGGTCATGGCGAAAAGTCTCTTCCTGAGTATGAAAAGTACAGCAGAGAACAATATCGTCCTCCCATACGCAAAACACACTCTGGACGCAGCTCCATTTATATAATTTATCAGCTGTGACATCACCGGCTCATTGCATGACAGAGGCGGAGTCCCCTGCACAGCGTACAGGTGAGTTTAGCCGGGCCCAAAGCCATTTAACCCCTTGAAAACAGCTGCTACTTATTTGCTCCATTGAAAAATACCGTTTTGTGATTACTCACCTTTAAAACGGATATTATAAGTGTGACATACACTCCGCTTCAATTCTTCATGACATTTGGGTTATTCTCCAGTAGAGGGCGAACTTCTGCAGAGATGAATGCAAAAAAGGGAGCTCCTCCCAGTCTATAAATACCTGGGACCTCCCACCAATTCCCCAGTGTAAGATAGCAGTAAGGGGACCAGGAAGAACCAAATATAACAATACTAACAACCAAGAAACAATGGTTCACCATATAAAGGATCCAGAATACCAAAAAGGGTGGGGTAAAGCGGAGTGTATGTCACACTCATAATATCCGTTTTAAAGGTGAGTACTCACAAAACGGTATTATTCCAAGTGTGACATACACTCAATTCTTCATGACATTTGGGACATCCAATAGCAGTGTCCGTCATGGGTGGGAACCATAAACAGTAAAGAATGCACCAACTTAAACCACTGCAGCTTGCAGAACCTTGCGGCCAAACAGGGCATCCGCTGAAGCCCGCACATCAACCTTGTAAAACTTGTAAAAAGTATGAACGGGAGACCAAGTAGCAGCCTTACAAACTTGTTCAACAGAAGCCTGGTGCTGAAAAGCCCAAGAGGCACCAATAGCACGAGTAGAATGCGCAGTGGCCCTAAAAGAGGGAGTCCTCCCCTTAGCAGAATAGGCCCCAACAATGGCCTGACGAATCCATTTGCTAATGGTAGACTTGGCGGGCGCCAAACCTTTCCTGGGCCCGCAGGGCACCACGAAAAAGGCATCCGTCTTGCGGAAAGAAGAAGTAGTCACCAAATAGTACTTCACACAGCGAACCACATCCAAATTGTGCAAAATCCTCTCCTTGTCATTGCTAGGCTTAGGACACAAGGAAGGGAGAACAATATCCTGATTGAGATGGAAAGCAAACACCACCTTAGGAAGGAAATCTGGCTTAAAGCGAAAACCTTGTCCTGGTGTCTTTCAAAGTAATGCGCCTGAATCGACAGAGCCTCCAACTCAGAGACACGCCGAACAGAGGTAATAGCCACCAAGAAGGCAACCTTTTGAGTGAAAACAGAAAGAGCAATATCCTGTAACGGTTTAAAAGGAGGACCCTGGAGAGCCGAAAGAACCAAATTCAAATCCCAAACAGGAACCATAGCCTTCCAAGGGGGTCGAACATGAGTGACCCCCTGGAAAAAAGTCTTAACCAGCGGGTGGAAGGCAAAAGATCTTTGGAAGAAAACAGAGCAGAGACCTGCCCTTTCAAGGTACTAAGCTGGAACCCAAGATCCAGACCGTGCTGAAGAAACTCCAAAATCCTAGAGATCGAAAACACCCTGCAAGGCAAGGCCCTAGCCTCACACCAATCAATATAGGACCGCCAAGTCCTATAGTAAATGCCAGAAGAGGACCGCTTCCTAGCTCTAATCAAGGTCTGAACAACAGTCTCAGACAAACCTTCCTCCTTCAAAATTAAGGTTTCAGCAGCCAAGCCGTCAAAGCCAGCGTTTGTAAATTGGGGTAACGTAGTTGACCCTGAGATAACAGATCCGGAAACATGGGAAGCCGGTACTGATCTACCGCCAGCCTTACAACGTTTGCGTACCAAACCCTTCTTGGCCACCTTGGAGCCACCAGAATTGCTGGTGCCCCTTCCAGAACCAGTTTGCGAACCACCTTGCCCAGCATGGAGAAGGGAGGAAACAGGTACAGAAACCCCTGTTCCTTCCAAGCAAGGGACAAGGCATCCACTGCCAGAGCTAGAGGATCCTGAGATAGAGACACAAAGGCCGGGAGTTTGTGATTGTGCCGTGAGGCAAAGAGATCCACCTCCGGAGTCCCCCACTTGCGACAAAGAACCCGAAAAACCCCGGGGTTGAGAGACCACTCTCCTTGGCGAGAGGACCCCCTGCTCAGGGAGTCCACCTCCGTGTTTTCCACTCCCGGAATGTAGATTGCCGAAATGCAAGGAACATTGCTCTCCGCCCAATGCAGGATCAGAGAGACTTCCCTGAGGGCACTCCTGCTGCGAGTCCCTCCTTGGTGATTGATGTAGGCTACCGCCGTCCGATTGTCTGAACGAATCTGAACCGTTAGACCCTGTAAGTGCGACGTCAGCCGTGACAGGAAAAGCCGGATGGCTCTGAGCCCTAAGACATTGATGGGGTTGTGAGCCTCCTGAGGACCCCACACCCCGCTGAACTGATGACTTTTCCAGAAACCTCCCCAGCCCGACAGGCTGGCATCCGTGGTAACCATCTCTCAGCGAGGAACCAGAAGGAATTTTGCCCCTCAACAGGTTGCTCGACTCCAGCCACCACCGAAGGGACTGCCGAACCCCGGGAGACATCCTGAACGGTTGATCCAATGACAGCGGACACCTGTCCCAATGCGTCAATAGATGAAGTTGAAGAGATCTCATGTGAAACTGCGCAAACGGGACCGCCTCGAAGGAGGCCACCATCAATCCCACCAGTTTCATCCCCTGTCGGATAGAGGGGCAAGGATTGGCCAGAAGAAGGCGGATCAGATCCTGAATCCCCTGCACCTTGGTCTGGGGTAGAAACACTCTGGCCTGAATGGTATCCAGATTCATGCCCAGGAATGAAATCACCCTTGATGGCGAGAGAGAGGACTTGGGCCGGTTGATCACCCACCCGAACCTCTCCAGGGTCGACACCACCTGGTGGGTGTCCAGCTCCGCCTGACGGAGAGAAGAAGCTGAAATCAATAGGTTGTCCAGATACGGCACAATGCGAATTCCCTGAGCTCTAAATAGGGCCATTATGCCCGCCAGAACCTTGGTGAAGACCCTCGGCACTGAGGTCAACCCGAAGGGAAGGGCTACAAACTGAAAATGTTGATCGTCCACCTCGAACCTGAGGAATCTCTGATGCGCTGGAAAAATTGGAACATGCAAATATGCATCCTTGATGTCTATGGATGTCATGAAATCCCCTTGGCAAAGGGAACTGATAGCCGAGCGCAGAGTCTCCATGCGGAACTTCTTGATTCTGATGAATCTGTTGAGGACCTTGAGGTCCAGAATGGGTCTTACAGAACCTTTCTTTTTGGGAACCGTGAAAAGATTGGAGTAGAAACCCCTGCCTCTCTCAGACGGAGGCACTGGGCATACAACTCCCATTTCCAGAAGGTTTTTTACTGCTAACAGGAGCCCCTGTGCCGCCTGAGGGTCCAAGGGCACCCGAGACCTTAAAAATCTTGGAGGAGGCCAGTACACGAACTCCAGTTTGTACCCGGAGGAGACCACTTCCAAGATCCAATTGTCTGTGACCTCCCGAGCCCAGACCTGGAAGAAGAGCCGCAGCCGTCCCCCCACCCGAGCGGGTGAGGGCGCCCCTTCATTGCTGAGCTGGTTTACCCGCAGGCTTGGGTTTGGAACCCCAGGCAGAAGCGGGACGGGCCCGACCTCTGCCCCTGTTCCAGGAAGAGCCTCTGACACCCGAGAAGGCCAAACCTCTACCAGCTCTGGCACCTAGAAAAGAAGGATTGAAAGAGCCTGCTCCCCGAAAGGGACGGCACTGTTTCTTCCACTGAGGTAACTTACCTCCCTTTGCCACAGCATCCAACTTATCTCCAAACAGCCGCGTACCCAAGAAGGGAAGAGCTGTGAGCGATTTCTTGGCCGCAAAGTCCGCCGTCCACTGACGGAGCCATACCGATCGGCGCATGGCCACCAATAAGGCTGAAGTCCTACTACACATAACAATAGTGTCTTCCATAGCAGCCAAGACAAAATCCATGAACAATTCAAACCTTATCCGTACCCCAAGTGACATTGGTGCTAGCGGGGAGTCGCCTGGGGAGCAGTTGGGAGGTTAGGTGTCTGGGGAGCAGTTGGGAGGTTAGGTGTCTGGGGAGTAGTTGGGAGGTTAGGTGTCTGGGGAGCAGTTGGAGGGTTAGGTGTCTGGGGAGCAGTTGGAGGGTTAGGTGTCTGGGGAGCAGTTGGAGGGTTAGGTGTCTGGGGAGCAGTTGGAGGGTTAGGTGTCTGGGGAGCAGTTGGAGGGTTAGGTGTCTGGGGAGCAGTTGGAGGGTTAGGTGTCTGGGGAGCAGTTGGAGGGTTAGGTGTCTGGGGAGCAGTTGGAGGGTTAGGTGTCTGGGGAGCAGTTGGAGGGTTAGGTGTCTGGGGAGCAGTTGGAGGGTTAGGTGTCTGGGGAGCAGTTGGGGGGTTAGGTGTCTGGGGAGCAGTTGCGGGGTTAGGTGTCTGGGGAGCAGTTGGAGGGTTAGGTGTCTGGGGAGCAGTTGGAGGGTTAGGTGTCTGGGGAGCAGTTGGAGGGTTAGGTGTCTGGGGAGCAGTTGGGGGGTTAGGTGTCTGGGGAGCAGTTGGGGGGTTAGGTGTCTGGGGAGCAGTTGCAGGGTTAGGTGTCTGGGGAGCAGTTGGGGGGTTAGGTGTCTGGGGAGCAGTTGGAGGGTTAGGTGTCTGGGGAGCAGTTGGAGGGTTAGGTGTCTGGGGAGCAGTTGGAGGGTTAGGTGTCTGGGGAGCAGTTGGAGGGTTAGGTGTCCGGGGAGCAGTTGGAAGGTTAGGTGTCCGGGGAGCAGTTGGGAGGTTAGGTGTCTGGGGAGCAGTTGGGGGGTTAGGTGTCTGGGGAGCAGTTGGGGGGTTTTGTGCCCGGGGAGCAGTTGGGAGGTTAGGTGTCTGGGGAGCAGTTGGGGGGTTAGGTGTCTGGGGAGCAGTTGGGGGGTTTTGTGCCCGGGGAGCAGTTGGAGGGTTAGGTGTCTGGGGAGCAGTTGGGGGGGTTAGGTGTCTGGGGAGCAGTTGGGAGGTTAGGTGTCTGGGGAGCAGTTGGGAGGTTAGGTGTCCGGGGAGCAGTTGGGAGGTTAGGTGTCCGGGGAGCAGTTGGGAGGTTAGGTGTCCGGGGAGCAGTTGGGAGGTTAGGTGTCCGGGGAGCAGTTGGGGGGTTAAGTGTCCGGGGAGCAGTCGGGAGGTTAGGTGTCCGGGGAGCAGTCGGGAGGTTAGGTGTCTGGGGAGCAGTCGGGAGGTTAGGTGTCTGGGGAGCAGTTGGGGGGTTAGGTGTCTGGGGAGCAGTTAGAGGGTTAGGTATCTGGGGAGCAGTTGGGGGGTTAGGTGCCCGGGGAGCAGTCATGTCCCAACCTGCCACCTTCTGATCACAGGATCGGTTCCTTACCTCTAGGCCATGGCTGCCCCCACATTCAAGGTAAGTAGGAGCAGATGTTCGGGTTACACGTGATCAGGACAATGCTGATAAGAAAAACTGAACGTTTTTTATTTTCTAGTCCATGTTGGAGACTCACAGGACTAAACACAAAGTAATCCATATGTTTCCACCTACACAGTGGTCACTGGGGGGTGGGGGGCGGGGCACTGGCAGCACATTGAAGCCTAGTCCTCTTGCGTGTCTATTGCCTCCTCCATGGGCTCATCTGGGGGCGGGGGCGCGGCTCTGGCAGCACACTTAGGCCTAGTCCTCTTGCTTGTCTATTGCCTCCTCCATGGGCTCATCTGGGGGCGGGGGCGCGGCTCTGGCAGCACACTTAGGCCTAGTCCTCTTGCTTGTCTGTTGCCTCCTCCATGGGATCATCTGTGGGGGGTGAACGGGTGTTTGATGGGGGCGTGGGGGCCTCCACTTCCTGCACAGGCGATGCCTTCCCCGGACTCTTCTGGAAGAAAAAGAACAAACGAATGAGACAAGAAGCTGCAAAACATCAGGAAACAACTGGACGAAGCCTTTACCGTGTCGTCATCTTCATCCAGCAGCAGGACGGGGAGGTCCGCTTCCTCCTCTATCTCCAGGACAGGCTTCCCCTTCGGCTCTTCAGGAAGACGTTGCTGCAGAGGCTTCTCCTGAGCCGGACGCCTGGAAATGGGCTCCTGGCCGCCGGATACTTCCATGGCCTGAAAAAATACCATTTTGTGATTACTCACCTGTAAAATGGTTATTACAAGTATGTCACACACCCCGCTTCCGAATATTCATGACGCTTGAGTAACTGTCCTGTAGAGGGCGATCTTGCAGAGATGACATGAAAAAAAGGAGCCCCTCCTGGCCCATAAATACCTGGGACCTCCCACCATTCCCCAGTATAAGACAGCAGTAAAGGGACCAGGAAGAGCCAAATGTAAACAGTTAAGAAAAAGGTTCACCATATAAAGGATCCCAGAAAACCAAAAAAGGGCGGGATGAAGCGGGGTGTGTGACATACTTGTAATAACCATTTTACAGGTGAGTAATCATAAAATGGTATTATTCCCAGTATGTCACACACCCCGCTTCCGAATATTCATGACACTTGGGACATCCAATAGCAGTGCCCATAATGGGTGGGGATCCCAAAAAGGCAATAATGCAAACTTAAACTACTGCAGCTTGCAGAACTTTGCGGCCAAAAACAGCATCTGCTGAGGCCCGCACATCAACCTTATAAAACTTAGAAAAAGTACAAAAAGTAAAAACAGAAGACCAAGTAGCAGCCTTACAAATTTGTTCAACAGAAGCCTGATGCTGAAAAGCCCAAGATGCTATAACAGCACGAGTAGAATGGGCAGTAACACGAAAAGGGGGAACCTTCCCCTTGGCAGAATAGGCCCCAACAATGGCCTGTCAAATACATTTACTAATGGAAGACTTAGCGGGTGCCAGACCTTTCCTGGGCCCGGAGGGCATCACGAAAAAGGCGTCCGTCTAACGAAAAGTAGCCACCAAATAATATTTCATACATTGAACCACATCCAAAGAATGTAAGGTACTCTCCTTGTCATTACTAGGCTTAGGACACAAGGAAGGGAGAACTACATCCTGATAGAGGTGGAAGGCCGAAACCCCCTTAGGAAGGAAATCCGGCTTAAAGTGGAAAACTACCTTGTCCAGGTGCCTCTCAAAGTAAGGAGCCTGAATAGACAAGGCCGCCAACTCAGAGCCCCGCCGAACAGAGGCAATAGCCACCAAAAAGGCAACTTTCTGAGTGAGCAGAGAAAGAGCAATATCATGCACCGGCTCAAAAGGAGGCCCCTGGAGAGCCGACAGAACCAAGTTTAAATCCCAAACCGGCAGCAAGGGCTTTCTAGGAGGCCGCACATGAGTAACCCCCTGGAAAAATGTCTTAACCAGGGGATGAAGGGCAAAAGACCTTTGAAAGAAAACCTGCCCTTTCAAAGTACTAAGCTGGAACCCCGAGTCCAGACCATGTTGAAGAAACTCCAGAATTCTGGGAATAGAAAACACCCTACAAGGCAAGGCCCTAGCCTCGCACCAGTTAATATAAGACCTCCAAGTCCTATAGTAGATGTTAGAGGAAGATCTCTTCCTAGCTCTAACAAGAGTCTGAACCACCGCATCAGAAAGACCTTCCTCCTTTAAGATGGAGGTTTCAGCAGCCACGCCGTCAAAGCCAGCGTTGGTAAATTGGGGTAGCGTAGCTGACCCTGGGTGATAAGATCCGGAAGAAGAGGCAGCCTACTGCCAGCCGCACAACGTCTGCGAACCACACTCGTCTTGGCCACCTTGGAGCCACCAGAATTGCTGGTGCCCCTTCTAGAGTTAGCTTGCGCACCACCTTGCCCACCATGGAGAAGGGGGGGAACAGGTACAGAAACCCCAGGTCCCTCCAAGCCAGGGACATGGCATCCACTGCCAGGGCCAGAGGATCCTGAGACAGAGACAGAAAGGCAGGAAGCTTGTGATTGTGACGAGAGGCAAAAAGATCCACCTCCGTAGTCCCCCGCTTGTGACAAAGGGACTGGAATACCTTGGAACTGAGAGACCATTCTCCTCGGCGAGAGGATCTTCTGCTCAGGGAATCTCCACTCCCGGGCTGAGATGCATGGGACATTGCTCTCTGCCCAAACAAGGATCAGAGATACCTCCCTGAGGGCACTCCTGCTGCGGGTCCCTCCTTGGTGATTGATGTAAGCGACCGCCGTCCGATTGTCCGATCGGACTTGAACTGGCAATCCCTGCAATAGAAGAGTCAAGCGAGACAGAACCAACCAAATGGTCCGTAGCTCCAAAACGTTGATAGGGGTATGAGCCTCCCGAGGCCCCCATAACCCCTGGAACTGATGTTTCCTCCAGAAGCCCCCCCAGCCCAACAGGCTGGCGTCCGTGGTGACCGTTTCCCAACAAGGGGTCAGAAAGGATCTGCCCTTCAACAGATTGCTTGACACTAGCCACCACTGAAGGGACTGCTGAGCCCGGGGAGATAGCAGACAAGACTGATCCAATGACAGCGAACACTTGTCCCAAGTCGCTAGAAGATGGAGCTGAAGTGTCCTCATGTGAAACTGGGCAAAAGGGACTGCCTCGAAGGAAGCCACCATCAGACCTACCAATCTCATCCCTAGCCGGATAGACGGGCGAAGATTGGAAAGCAGAAGCCGAACCAAATCTTGGATCAGAAGAATCTTGGGCTGAGGAAGGAACACCCTGGCCCGAAAGGCATGCAGAGTCATGCCCAGAAACGAAACCTCCCTGGACGGGGAGAGGGAGGACTTGGAATAGACCCACAGAGGGACACGGTAGGGGGGAGAACCCACACCAATAGGTGAAAGGGTAAGAGGGACGGGGCATCCCAAGCCGGGATCACCAACCTGGACACCGCCTACCCCTTTGTATGGGGTCTCAAGGGGGAGCAAGCTTCCATATACACCATAAGGTGCAGCCTACCATTGCCTGGACCTTCAGCCTAGGCTGGGAGGCATACTGCTATAGTTTAAATTAAAAAAGGTTCAGACAGCAATAGAAACAAAAGGCCGGGGTAACCTACCTGCAAGGAGGAGGCAACCATCTTCTGACTTGCTCGCCGACTGCAGAGACTAAAGACTGGAGAATGGTGGGAGGTCCCAGGTATTTATGGGCCAGGAGGGTCTCCTTTTTTTCATGTCATCTCTGCAAGATCGCCCTCTACAGGACAGTTACCCAAGTGTCATGAATATTCGGAAGCGGGGTGTGTGACATACTGGGAATAGAGGGATGAGGGGGTGAGAGGCGGACGAGGGGGGTGAGAGGCGGACGAGGGGGGCGAGAGGCGGACGAGGGGGGCGAGAGAGAAGGACGAGGGGGGCGAGAGAGAAGGACGAGGGGGGCGAGAGAGAAGGACGAGGGGGGCAAGAGAGAAGGACGAGGGGGGCAAGAGAGAAGGACGAGGGGGGCAAGAGAGAAGGACGAGGGGGCAAGAGAGAAGGACGAGGGGGGCGAGAGAGAAGGACGAGGGGGGCGAGAGAGAAGGACGAGGGGGGCGAGAGAGAAGGACGAGGGGGGCGAGAGAGAAGGACGAGGGGGCGAGAGAGAAGGACGAGGGGGCGAGAGAAAAGGACGATGGAGCGAGAGAAAAGGACGAGGGAGCGAGAGAAAAGGACGAGGGAGCGAGAGAAAAGGACGAGGGAGCGAGAGAGAAGGACCAGGGGGTGAGAGAAGGACCAGGGGGGTGAGAGAAAGACGTGGGGGTGAGAGAAGGATGTGGGGGTGAGAGAAGACCAGGAGGCGACCTGGGAGTGAGAGAGAAGGACGTGGGGTGAGAAAAGACCAGGGGGTGAGAGAAGGACGAGGAGGCTGAGAGAAGGACGTGGAGGCGAGAGAAGGACGTGGAGGCGAGAGAAGGACGAGAGAGATTGGACAGCAGCCCACGTGGGCGCTGTAGGACCGAGGAAAGGCGAGTCAGACCGGACAACCTGAGGGGGTGTCACACAGCAAGAACCAAAACCCAAGATAGTGAAAATGCTGGGTTTTGGTCCTCTTTAAAACCTTTAAATGCACCCTGAAAATACAATTCTGTGAAATACTCACCTGTAGAATTGGTATTATACGTATACAGTATACGTCCTGCTCCAGATATAATACTTACACTTGGGTAATCCTCCGCCAGATGGCGCTGTGCACTGCAGACATGCAAAAACAGGCTCCTCCCGGCTATACCCAGGGACCTCCCACAAATCCCCAGCATTGAAAAGCAGTGAAAAAGAAGCCGGGAGAAACTAACCACCAAAACTGTAATAACAATGATAACAATCACCATACAGGGGATCCAGAATAATGCAAAAACTAGGGTGGGGTGGAGCAGGACGTACTGTATACGTATAATACCAATTCTACAGGTGAGTATTTCACAGAATTGTATTATTCTAAGTATACAGTACGTCCTGCTCCAGATATAATACTTACACTTGGGACATCCTATAGCAGTGTCCATAAAAGTAGGGTGGGATTCCCAACAAAAAGGGCAACAGCAGGCAGTTTAAACCACTGCCGCCTGCAAAACCTTGCGGCCAAACACAGCATCAGCTGAGGCCCTAACATCAACCTTGTAAAACTTAGAAAAGGTATGAACAGAAGACCAAGTAGCGGCCTTGCAAACTTGTTCAACAGAAGCCTGGTGCAGGAAGGCCCAGGAGGCCCCAATAGCACGAGTAGAATTGGCAGTAAGACGGAAAGGGGGACTCTTCCCCTTAGCAGAATAGGCATGAATCACAGCCTGACGAATCCATTTGCTGATAGTAGACTTGGCAGGAGCCAAACCCTTCCTAGGTCCGGAGGGCACAACGAAGAGAGCATCAGTTTTCCTGAAAGCCGCAGTGACTACCAGGTAATACTTCAAGCACCTGACTACGTCCAAGGAATGCAAAACCCTCTCCTTGTCGTTGCTAGGATTGGGACACAATGAAGGAAGAACAATATCTTGATTCAAATGAAAAGCAGACACAACCTTAGGCAGAAAGTCCAGTTTGAAGCGGACCACCTTGTTCTGGTGCCTCTCATAGTATGGAGGCTGTATAGACAGAGCCGCCAGGTCAGACACACGCCTAACCGAAGTAATAGCCACCAAAAAGACAACCTTGAGAGTAAGAACAGCGAGAGCAGCATCATGAATAGGCTCAAAGGGAGCACCCTACAAGGCAGATAAAACCAAGTTTAAATCCCAGACGGGAACCATAGGTTTACGAGGGGGACGCACATGAGTGACCCCCTGAAAAAAGGTCTTAATCAAGTGATGCTGAGCAAAGGACTCCTGAAAGAAGACAGACAGGGCAGACACCTGACCCTTCAGAGTACTGAGTTTTAGACCTAACTCCAAGCCATGCTGTAAGAACTCCAGAACCCTAGGGACTGAGAATTCAATACAGGGAAGAGACCTAGACTCACACCAATCAATGTGGGTCCAGTCAATAGATAGCAGAAGAAGTCTTCTTCCTAGCCTGCACCATAGTACCTACCACAGAGGCAGACAAACCCTTCTCCATCAGGATGGAGGTTTCAGCAGCCAGGCCGTCAAAGCCAGCGTTTGTAAATTGGGATGGCGTAAGGAGCCCTGAGTTAGCAGATCTGGCACCCCTGGCAGGTCGAACTGGTCTACTGCCATTTGAACCACGTCTGCAAACCACACTCTTCTTGGCCACCTGGGGGCCACTAGAATCACAGGTACCCCTTCCAGAGCAATCTTGCACAGAACCCTGCCCAAAAGGGGGAATGGTGGAAACACATACAGGAGCCGAAACTCCCTCCATGACATGGACAGGGCATCCGTGGCCAAGGCCAGAGGATCTTGAGACAGGTATACGAAGGCCGGGAGCTTGTGATTGTGACGGGATGCAAACAGGTCCACATCCGGTAGACCCCAACGGTGACACAGGGACTGGAATACCCTGTTGCAGAGGGACCACTCCCCCTGACGGGACGACCCCCTGCTCAGAGCATCTGCTAGCAGATTCTCCGCCCCCGGAATGTACACAGCCGAAATGCATTGGACATTGACCTCCGCCCATGTCAGAATCTGAGACACCTCCTTGAGGGCACCCTTGCTCCGAGTCCCTCCCTGATGGTTGATGTAGGCAACCGCCGTTCTGTTGTCCGAGCGTACCTGGACCGACAGACCCCTCGGGTGTTGGGTCAACCGCTCCAGTACCAACCTGACTGCCCGTAATTCCATAATGTTGATGGGTAAATGGGCCTCCTGAGGGCCCCACCTCCCCTGGAAACGCAGGGACTTCCAGAATCCCCCCCAACCTGACAGACTGGCATCCGTTCTGACCGTCTCCCAGGATGGGATCAGAAAGGACCTGCCCCCTATCAAGTTCCTGTGGTCCAACCACCACGCAAGGGATTGTCTGACCGAGGGGGGGAGCACACAGACCCCATCCAAGGACGCTGGGTTCTTGTTCCACACTGACTGAAGGTGAAGCTGCAGAGGTCTCAAATGGAACTGGGCAAAGGGCACCGCCTCGAAGCTCGCCACCATCAGGCCCACCAGCTGCATTCCCTGCCGGATGGAGGGATGAGGAATCGAGAGCAGGGACCTTGCCTGCGCAGTCAGAGCTTCCACCTTCTGTTGAGGAAGGAATATCCTTGACTGAACCGTATCCAGAATCATTCCCAGGAACGGAGTCACCGAGGAGGGGGACAGAGAGGACTTGGGGTAATTGATCACCCAGCCGAAGGACTCCAGGGTGGACACTACCAGCCGAGTGTCCAACTCTGCATGCCGCAGAGACCGAGAGGTGATGAGAATATCGTCCAGGTAGGGCAGCACGCGTATGCCCCTTAGCCTTAACAGGGACATCACCCCCGCCAGCACCTTGGTGAACACCCTGGGAGCCGAAGTGAGGCCGAATGGCAAGGACAAACCGGAATGTGAAGGTAAGCATCCTTGATGTCTACAGACGTCATAAAGTCCCCTGGGCGCAGAGAGCCAATGGCCGAGCGCAGTGTTTCCATACGAAAGTGCCTGTTCTTGACAAATTTGTTGAGGATTTTTAAATCCAGAATGGGCCTGACTGACCCATCCTTCTTGAGTACTGTGAAAAGGTTGGAATAGAACCCCATGCCCCTGTCTCCTAAGGGGACCTTGCAAATGACCCCTAGATCCAGGAGACCCTGCACGGCCAGCAACAAGACCTGAGCTGAGGCCGGGTCCTGTGGAATCCGGGACCCAACGAATCTGGTGGAGGGGCCGTACAGCAAAATCTTGTAGCCGGAGGACACTACCTCCTGAATCCACCGGTCTGAGACGTGGCGCCTCCAGACATGCTTGAAGTGCTGCAGATGTCCCCCCACCCTGACGGGTGAGGGCGCCCCCTCATGCCTGAGGGGTCTTGGGAGGGGCTTTGGGCTTGGACCCCCAGGAGGAACCAGGACGGCGTCCTCTGTTCCTGTGCCAGGAATCTGCGCGGGACCCAGCGAAGGACACTCCTCTTCCCTGTTTAGCCCCACGGTAGGGGATTGAGAGGGTGCCCTGGCCTCCCGAATCTGCCGCCTGCGCTGGGGTAACTTGCCTCCTTTGGGGAAGAGATCTAGACGGTCCCCAAACAGGCGCAGCCCCTTAAATGGAAGCCCAGTAAGGGCATTCTTAGCGGCATTGTCAGCCGCCCACTGTCGCAACCAAACCGCGCAGCGTATAGCCACCGCCAGGGCAGAAGTCCTCGCACACATCCTAATAGCATCGTCCGATGCAGACAGGATAAAGTTCACAAACACATCACAGTTAGACAGTGCATTGACAGTATCAGGTGGCAACTCATCCGTGCCATCGAGAGCATTCCTGACTATGGCCCTGAGCGCTACTGCCGTGATGGCCAAGGCGCAAACCGGGCGCAAAGTCGCTTCCCCAAATGCAAAGGCATGCCAATTATTCAATACGCCGGTCCTCAGAGTCCCGCAGCGTAGTAGTGTCAGGGGTGTGCATAATAGAGGTGTTGGACAACCCTAGAATAGGAGCATCGACCTCGGGGGGCGATGACCAGCACTTAACCAAGTCAGCAGGGAAGGGATACTTCCTGTCCACACTCTTTGGGATTCCAGGAAGTCTACTGGGATGTTCCCATTCTTTAAGCACAAGGCTATTGAAATGGGTTTGCTCGGGAAATTCCAGACGAGCCTTAGCAGTATGAAAAAGGTCACCCCTTTGCCTGGGAGCCGCCGCAGGGGGAGAGAGGGACAAAACCTCAAAGATCTGAACCAGCAGTCTGTCAATGTCATCCGAGGTCCAGTGCTCGGAACCAGACTCGTCATGACCCCTTGACTCCTCGTCATATGACCCTGAGTCAGAGAACAGTTCCCCTTCGTCCGAGGGGGTATGGCTGTAAGGATGCAACAATTCATCAGATTCCATAGGGAAAAGAGCAGTGTCAGGGGTTAAATGCCGCCTCTTTGCGGTGGCCTTACGCGCTAAGGAATTAGCAAGCAATTTTTCAACACTGGGCAGTCTAGCAGCCATATTAGGATGAGAATCCCCGTATTGGGGGTTAGAGTCAGGCTTGGGGGAGTAGGTGAAGTGAGGCGAGGTGCAGGCCCAGCCACGGAAGAGGCGGGAAGGACCGATAGCGCCTGCTGTGCACAAGGAACACAGACCCGTGAATTGTCACCGCTGCCAGGTAATACCCCACAAGCTACACACAGCCGGGCTTGTCCCGAAGGAACCCCGTTCACAATATCCTGAGATGCCTCCATATGGTGATTTAATCGGCACAATAGGCCAGTAGGGATTGATGCTGTAAGCTACCCTGGATGCCCCAATAACCCGCGGGGAAGTGGGAGTAAATTTAATAGACTGAACCGGGAGCTACACCGGACCGGGAGAAGCCACCAAAAACCACGGTCTGAAAGACATAAAGGGAACAAGGATGTCAGAGCCACGCGCAAGGGAGTATAAAAGGCAATATAAAGTCGCTCGCGAGGGCACTTACAGACAGAGGGGGGAGGACGGTCGAAGCAAACAAGCGAACCTCGAAGGGCGGGCCAGAGCTGACCGTGACGCAGAGCGCGCCAAACCAGGCCCCCCCGGAGAGCGCGAAGCTCCAAAAACGCGTAGCCAATATAGACAACAGGGCAGTGACGCCTGAAGGGAATTGATCGAGTAGATTACCTCCGAAGAGCCACTATAAGCTAAAAAAGAGACGCCGCAGCACCTGCAAAGCCGCCGCCGTCCATGGAAGACAACCATATAGGAAAGACGCGGCGGCTACCAATACAAGGATAAAAGTAAAAGCGCGGCTCTGACACCCATTCCCAGTAAAACACGATACTAAGGCCATAAGCGTGTAATAGGGTACACTGAGGTCGCCATAATCACAAACCCCCCCCCCCTTTCTTTCCCCCCAGGCTAAGGGGGGAACGAGGGAGGATGGCGACCCTTTACGCAGGGTCCACCGCTACACGGGGCGTGGGGCAATGATGCGGGAGGGGCATCCCCTAAAGGCTCACCATCAGCCTAAACCGCCTACTCTTTGGTGGGGGACTGCGGTGGAGCATGGCTCCGTTAAGCATGCGTGGTGCTGCCTACCTTCACCTGACCGGCGCAACCCAGGCTGGGAGGCTCATCACAAGAAGGACGGGTGGGAGTAGTCCAACAGGGCCGCAGGCTGTAATAGCCCCGCTCACCTGCGAGAGAGTGATACTTCATGTCTTCGCAGTCAGCACTGCCTAGAAATCTGGGGATTTGTGGGAGGTCCCTGGGTATATTAAGGGCCGGGAGGAGCCTGTTTTTGCATGTCTGCAGTGCACAGCGCCATCTGGCGGAGGATTACCCAAGTGTAAGTATTATATCTGGAGCAGGACGTACTGTATACTTAGAATAACCCTTCTGTTCAGACACACTTACCATCCGGCCTAAACAACCCACTTTACCGCCTTGTCTCCCGTCCGAGCACTTACCTCCGATGCTTAGTACCTGCTCTTTGCGACCCACCCTCTAGTCTCCGCCCTCATCCTTTAGACTGTAAGCTCACAAGGTCGGGCCCTCCTGTATCATTGACTCATAATACTGTATCATTGTCATGGCTGACCAGGGCTAGCCCCAGGGTTATGTGGGCCCTTGCGTCACCGAGGGCTGTCCCAAATCTGGATGCCTCCTGGACAGGGCCGACATCAGCACCCGGCAAGGCGGGGCCCCCAGCAACTGCCCCGCCTTGCCGGCCGCTGACTCATTATACCCTGTGTATTATAAGTATGTAACTCCTGCCGTCATTTATACTGTGTGCAGCGCCATGGAACACAATAGCTTTATATATAAATACATTGTAAGATGGCGGCGCCTCCACCTCAATACTGAAGCATCATGGGTAATGCACAACACAAATGTGTCACAAGTTACTGACCCTAAATATAACCCTAACCAATAGAAAGTAAGAGAAATCCATAAAATCAGCCCCAATCAGGAAACTGTAAAGGGTAAAATGTTACCTCATCTGCAATGTCCTCCTCCATCCGGGACTCCGCCTCCAGGATCGCCATGATGGCGTGCGGGACATGGGCCAGCTGTGGAGATAGAGGCGTTAATAGACATCCCGCTCCACCTGACGGGTCACATGGCTGCGATAACCTCACCTGATTGGGTGAGAAGGAGCGGACGTGAGATAGAAGAGGGTCGCGCAGGTCAGGGGAGGTCTGCAGAACGGAGAGCAGCTGGGCCGGCGGAAGCTGCAGCAAGACGCTGAAAGACTGAGGTTTGGTCCGTTGGCAGCATTTGATGAATCCCTCCCAGACCTTCGGATACTTCCAAACCTAAACCAAGAGAAAGAGGAGACGAAGATGAGCGACGTCCACTATAAAGAGCGACCAAAGCGGAACTAAACCGAAGCGGCCTCCTATAGGGGAAATAACAGAGCAAGAGGAAGGGGGGAGATTGGCAAGTAAATCCTTCAATAACCTGGGCACTGCTTCACTAAAGCACCAGGCCCGGATGGCAGCACTGCCACAGCCAGCAATGCCCCTATCCCTCCACTACAGATATATATATATATATATTTATTACACACACACACTAGGGAAAATAACGGAGCAAGAAAAATGGGCGGAGATTGGTATGTAAATCCTTCAATAACCTGGGCACTGCTTCACTAAAGCACCAGGCCCGGATGGCACCACTGCCACAGCCAGCAATGCCCTTATTTCTGGGAATCCATTCCAGGCACTGCTTACGCTTGGGATTACCTCCTTGCTGATCACGTGACTGCAAGAAAGAAAACAGGTGCGGCCCCTCCCGGCCCATAAGTAGCAGCTGCCTCCTCACCAAGATCAGTTTACTTAAAAAGCAGTAAAAAACAGAAAAACAGAGGCAGGCCGGGAGGGCCTATATAGGAGTCCATGTTACTTTACACCGAACTCCGCGAGAATACTCTCAGAAATTAAGTTTTGTTCTTTTTACTTTCTCTTACACTTTTTCTATTTTCTCTTTTTTTTTAATGCAAATGAAATAAATGGACTAAACACCATCAAAAAAAGCATCAAAAGATAGATCATGACCCAAAACGGGTGGCCCGGAGTGCCTGGAATGGATTCCCAGAAAAAACAATTCTACAGGTGAGTACCTCACAGAACTGTGTTTTTTCTACCAATCCATTCCAGGCACTCCTTACGCTTGGGATCTCCATCCATGGGCGGGATCCCCTAAAGCAGAACGGCAGGTAGTTCACTTCACTACTGCCTGAAGAATCTTTCGACCAACCACAGCGTCAGCTGAGGCTCTAACATCCACCTTGTAAAACTTGGTGAATGTATGAACCGAAACCCAGGTGGCAGCTTTGCAAACCTGTTCCACCGAAGCCTGATGCTGAAAAGCCCAAGAAGCACCAATGGCCCTAGTGGAATGGGCCGTGACCCGAAAAGGGGGTTCCTTCCCCTTGGCCGAGTAGGCTCTTCCTACTGCCTGCCTAATCCACTTACTGACAGTGGCTTTAGCTGGCGGAAGCCCCTTTCTCGGCCCTTCCGATATAACAAAAAAGGAAATCAGTTTTGCGTAAGGAATCTGTAGCTGCCAAGTAATATCTTACGGCTCTGACTACATCTAAAGAATGAAGCGCCCTTTCCTTAGCATTAGCCGGAACTGGGCATAAAGAAGGTAAGTTACCTCTTGATTAAGGTGAAAGGGAGAGATGACCTTAGGTAAAAAGTCTGGCTTAAACCAAAAAACTACTTTGTCTCTGTGTAACTCAAAATAAGGAGACTTCATACATAAGGCGGCTAACTTAGAAACACGCCGCGCAGAGGTGATTGCCAGCAAAAATAACACCTTAAGCGTCAAAATGCCCAATGGAGCGTCAATCATAGGATCAAGGGGAGCACCTCGCAGAGCTGTCAACACCAGATTAGGGGGCAGCTGTGGCCTAGAGGCAAGGGGAGCACACTTGCGACCAGAGGGCTGCAGGTTCGAATCCCAGTACTGGGACAAGACCGAAGTGCTCTTGAGCAAGGCACCCAATCCCGCAACTGCTCCCCGGGCGCCACAATTAGGGCAGCCCACCGCTCCGAGCATGTGCACACTCACTGCATGGATGGGTCAAATGCGGAGGATGAATTCCTATGTGTGCGCAAGCATACAATGGCCATCTATGCATTAAAAACTGAAAAATTAAAAATTAAGTCCTACACTGGTAAAATAGACTTGCGCGGTGGTCGGACATGAGTGACCCCCTGAAAAAAAGTCTTAATCAGCCTCTTACTAGCGATAGACTTCTGGAAAAAAAATACCATTTTGTGAATACTCACCTTGTAAAATGGGTATTATAAGTATGTCACACACCCCGCTTCAATACATTCATTACATGTGGGTAATATGGTCTGTAGAGGGCGAACTGCAGAGATGATAGGAAAAAAACAAGCCCCTCCCAGCCCCATAAATACCTGGGACCTCCCACTCATTACCCAGTATCAAGAAAGCAGTAGGAAAAGGGACCAGGAAGAGCCAAATATAAGTCATAACAACGCAAAGTTCAGAATATGAAGGATCCAGAATACAAAAGGGCGGGGTGAAGCGGGGTGTGTGACATACTTATAATACCCATTTTACAAGGTGAGTATTCACAAAATGGTATTATTCTAAGTATGTCACACACCCCGCTTCAATACATTCATTACATGTGGGACATCCAATAGCAGTGTCCAAAAAGGGTGGGGATCCAAAACAAGGCATAAAGCACAACTTAAACCAATGCAGAACTTTGCGGCCAAAAACAGCATCCGCTGAGGCCCGAACGACAACCTTGTAAAGCTTGGAAAAAGTGTGAACAGAAGGCCAAGTAGCAGCCTTACAAACTTGCTCAACAGAGGCCTGGTGCTGAAAAGCCCAGGAAGTCCCAACCGCACGAGTAGAATGAGCAGTAACACGAAAAGGGGGATTCCTCCCCTTAGCAGAATAGGCCCCAACAATGGCCTGAGGAATCCACCTACTGATGGGAGATTTGGCGGGCGCCAAACCCTTCTTGGGCCCGGAGGGCACCACAAAGAAGTCATCAGTCTTGTGAAAGGAAGACGTTACCACCAAATGGTACTTCACAACACGAACCGCATCCAATGAATGCAGGGCTCTCTCCTTGTCGTTGCTGGGATTAGGACATAGAGAGGGCAGAACAATATCCTGATTTAGGTGAAAAGCAGGAACCACCTTGTCCTGATGTCTTTCAAACTACAGAGCTTGAATAGACAGGGCCGCCAACTCAGAGACGCGCCGAACTGAAGTGATGGCTACCAAAAAAGACGACCTACTGTGCAAGGGAAGACAAAGCAATATCATGCAAGGGCTCAAAGGGAGGACCCTGAAGAGCGGAAAAAACCAAAATCAAATCCCAAACTGGAAATATAGGCTTCCTAAGAGGCCGCACATGCGTAACCCCTAGGAAAAAAGTATATACTGAAAAAAACACCGCCAGGGCAGAAACCTGCCCCTTCAGCGTACTGAGTTGGAGCCCCGGATCCAAGCCGTGTTGGAGGAACTCCAGAACTCTAGAAATAGAGAATTCCCAACAAGGGAAGGCCCCAGACTCACACCAATCAATATAAGACCTCCAGGTCCTATAGTAGACGGAAGAAGAAGACCTCTTCCTAGCACTAATAAGAGTCCGAATCACAGCATCAGAAAGACCTTCCTCCATCAAAATGGAGGTTTCAGCAGCCACGCCGTCAAAGCCAGCGCTGGTAAATTGGAGCAACGTAGATGACCCTGTGAGAGCAGATCCGGCAGCAGGGGCAGAACGAACTGATCTTCTGCTAACCTTACCACGTCTGCGAACCAAACCTGTCTTGGCCACCCTGGGGCCACCAGAATTGATGACGCTCCCTCCAGAGCCAGCTTGCACGCTACTCTGGCTACCCTGGGAAACGGAGGGAACGGGTACAGAAACCCCAGATCCCTCCAGTTCAGAGACATGACGTCCATTGCGAGATCCAGTGGGTCCATCGCCAGAGACACAAATGCCGAAAGTATATGATTGGGACGGGAGGCAAAGAGGCCACCACCGGTGACCCCCACCTGAGACAAATCGAGCGAAACACCTTGGGACTGAGAGACCATTCCCCTGGCGAGATGAGGACCTGCCCAGAGAGTCCGCCTCCGTGTTCTCCACACCCGGAATGTAAACCGCCGAGATGCACGGGACGTGGCTCTCCGCCCAGTCCAGGATCAGAGACACTTCCCTGAGGGCACTCCTGCTGCGAGTCCCTCCTGGTGATTGATGTAGGCAATAGCCGTCCGATTGTCCGTCCGGACCTGAACCGGCAGGCCCTGCAGGCGATGAGTCAAACGAAAAGGAAACATCCTGATGGCTCTCAAGCCAGAACATTGATAGGCTCGTGGACTGCCAGGGGACCCCACAAACCCTGAAATTGCAGATCCTTCCAGAAGCCCCCCCAACCTGAAAGGCTGGCATCCGTGGTGACCACCTCCCAAAGAGGGGTCTGAAAGGATCTGCCCTGCAACGGATTGGCTGAGTTCAGACACCACCGAAGTGAGCGGCGAACCCAGGGAGACATCAGAAAGGATTAATCCAACGACAGAGGAGACTTGTCCCAGACAGCCAAAAGATGGAGCTGTAGCGTCCTTGTGTGAAACTGAGCAGAAGGGACTGCCTCGAAGGAGGCTACCAGCAGCCCCACCAGTCTCATCCCTAGCCGGAAGGTCGGACGAGGGATGGACAGGAGCAACCGAATCAACTCCTGAAACAAAAGAATCCTGGATTGAGGAAGGAACACTCTAGGCTGATCTGTATCCAGAGACATTCCCAGAAAGGATACCTTCCTGGACGGGTAAAGGAAGGACCTGGGGTAGAGATCACCCAGCCGAACCTCTCCAGAGTGGATATTACCGTCCTGGTGTCCAATTTCGCTTGGCTGAAAGACGATATGACACTATGCGAATACCCTGCGCTCTGAGGAAAGCCATCACCCCAGCGAGCGCCTAGGTGAAAACCCTTGGAGCTGTGGTGAGACCAAAAGGAAGAACTGCAAACTGAAAGAACCGATCCTCCACCACGAACCTGAGAAAACTCTGGTGCGCGGGAAAAATCGGAACATGGAGGTAAGCGTCCTAGATGTCTATGGACATCATGAAATCCCCCTGACGAAGAGAGTGGATAGCTGAGCGCATCGTTTCCATGCGAAATCTACGCAGTCAGACAAACCTGTTGAGAATCTTCAGATCCAGGATGGGCCGGATAGAACCATTCTTTTTGGGGACCGTGAACAGGTTTGAGTAAAACCCCTGACCCCGGTCTGATGGGGGCACTGGAGAAATGACCGCCATTTCTAGAAGACTTAAAACCGCCTCCCCGAGCCCCTGTGCGGCCAGTGCGTCCGGGGGGAACCCGAGACCTGAGGAAAAGCGGAGGGGGGCGGGACTCGAACTCCAGCTAGTAGCCGGAAGACACACTTCCCGGATCCATTTGTCCGAAACTTCTCGCATCCGGCTCAGAGAGAAATGTCGCAGCCTTCCCTCCACTCGCACGGGTGAGTGCGCCCCCTCATTGCTGAGCAGGCTTGGCCGCGGGTTTTAAGCCCCAACTGTATCCTGAACGGGCACGTCCTCTGCCCCTATTCCAGGAATCACCTCTTGAAGAAGGGAAGGCAAATAAATCCTCAAGGAATAATCCAAAGCGGCTAACATGAAGGACAAAAACAACACACATCGTTTAAGTCCAAGAAATTTGTCACTGTCCGGATCCAAACCGGAAGAAGACAACAAGACCCTGACCACCGACCTGGTAGCCACCACCAAAAGCGATGAGGCACAAACAGGCCGTATGGCTGCCCCAATACTGGCAAAAACCATGACAAGCCATCTGGTCAATGTGTTTACCCTCGCCAACAATAAGGGAGGAGCAATCAGAGGTATTTAAAAACAGCTGAGTTGGATAACCCCAGAATTGGTACATCCACCTCGGAAGAGGACGCCCAGCGCTTAAGCGTATACAAAGGGAAAGGATATCTTTTATCCCAACTCTGAAGGAAGCCTGGGAACCGAGCAGGCCTCTCCCATTCCTTAGAAATAATTTCTTGTCCCAACCCGGTGGGACACCCGGAAGCCGAGTCGGCCTCTCCCATTCTTGTGAATGATACCATCAAAAAAACTTTTGATAAGTAAATTCCAAGCGGGCCATCGCTTCTTTCAAAGAACTCCCCCTTCAGCGGAGGAGCCGCCTCAGGGGGAGAAAAAAGCTCGGACCTAAAACACCTGAGCCAGGACCCTGGAGGTATCCGAGGAATCCCCCTGGCCCTGCTCGGCATCAGCGCCCACAACTGCTGATCGTCGGAGTCATCAGACCCCTCATACAGCTCCCCGTCCACATGCGGGGGAGCAATCAGACCAATACAGGGAGTAACAGTCCTCCCTATCAAAGGCCTGTGCAACCGCATACAAATGTTTTCTACTTGCCGTGGCCACTTTGGCGAAGGCACTGGAAAACAATTTTTCAAGGATGGTCAATCTGGCACACACATCAGATCTCGACTCCCCGCTAATGACCACATCTGTCAAGCGAGGGGGAGACGAGGAGGAGCCTTGCGGAGCAGAACCAGACGCCTGAGATCCGGTCTGCCGCGTAATAGTCCGCTGCACCCAGGGTACACATAGAATACATTATCCCCCAAGAGGGATAACCCACACCTCAAACACAGCCTGGATTGCCCCGAGAGGGGCACAAGCACAGTATCCGGGGAAGCCTCCATACGGTGATTTTTTGTACTAATATGGTATACACAATAAATGTGCGCAAAACGCTTTTTATTGTTCGGGAATTACGCAATTATGCCACCCGGGATGCCCCTTTAAGTCCCGAGTGGGAGGATTTTAGGCCAGCTAACCTTTTAAGCAAGGACCTGGACTAGGAGAACCCCCCTTCAATACGCTACATGGGCCACCTGGAACACAGACACTAGCACACATACAGCACAATTCAAATGAGAGAAGCCAGTGCAATAGATAGCGAGCGCCCCCGCCCCCCCCAACTGAGGAGAAGGAACCCACATGGGCTCGCCGCCGCCATTGCGGCCAGCCCTATAAGCGCGCTGGAGGACCTCCGGCGCCAACAATACACAAGCCACGGGACACTTCCAGCACGGGGGCGGGCCGTAGGCGCGCGCGAGCGCCCGGCCCCGCCCCCCCCCATCTGAGGAGAAGGAGCCCTCATGGGCTCACCGCCGCCATTGCGGTCAGCCCTAAAAGCGCGCCAGAGGCCCGCGCCGAGGTACCGCCGGCGCCATGCAATAAATAACTAATAAAGAAAACACACACAAGTAAAAAGACACACGCACACACACGAGAGTAAAGAAATCCATCGACCCAATCCCCCCCCCCCCCTCTCTAAGGGCACCTGGGAGAGGGTGAATAAAAACCTGGGATTTAAGGCCAGTGAAGGGCAAAGGGACAGGGCATCCCAAACCGGGATCACCAACCCGGTAACCGCCAACCCTCTAGTATAGGGTCTCACGGTGGAGCATTAGCTCCTAAGCACCTAAGGTGCCATTCTACCCTCGCCCGGACCAACAGCCTAGGCTGGGAGGCAGGATAAGATAAAACAGGGATCTGGGCGAAATAGAAAACAATAGAGGGCCGGGAGTTATCCCGGCTACCTGAAATCCCCCTGTGCAAGGAGGAGACATCATCTTCTGACTTGCTCGCCTCTGCAGAGATGGAAGACTGGGTAATGAGTGGGAGGTCCCAGGTATTTATGGGGCTGGGAGGGGCTTGTTTTTTTCCTATCATCTCTGCAGTTCGCCCTCAGACCATATTACCCACATGTAATGAATGTATTGAAGCGGGGTGTGTGACATACTTAGAATATAGACAAGGCCGATACATGCCCTTTTAGGATGCTTAACTGTAGGCCCATTTTTAAGCCATCTTGTAGGAATTCTAGAATTCAAATACTTTCTGCACGAAAAATTCCTAGCACCAGTATATGAACGACCGCCAGACCCTGTAGTAAATCATGGAAGAAGACTTCTTCCTGGCCTCAATCATGGTATGAATAACCTTGGCCGATAAACCCTTCTCTGCGAAGATCGAGGTTTCAATAGCCAAGCCGTTAAAGCCAGCATCTGTAAATTCGGGCGCCAAAGCGCCCCCTGAGTGAGAAGATCTGGCTCGACCGGTAGGCGCCAATGGTCTACCGACATCCTTGTTATGTCTGAAAACCAACTTCTTGGCCAATGAGGAGCTACTAGAATGGTAGGTACCCCCTCCTGAGCTATCTTTCCTAATACACGGCTCAGGAGCGGAAGCAGTGGAAAAAATGTACAGAAGCTTGAACCTTGCCCAAGAGACTGACAGGGCATCCGTTGCTATGACCAGAGGGTCCCTTGATAGGGACATGAAATTCGTCCATTTGTGATTGTGTCTGGATGTAAAAGATCCACTTCCAGACACCCCCAGCGAAGACAAGGGCTTGAAAGACCTTCCGACTGAGGGACCATTGTCCCCAACGCAGAACCTTCCTGCTCAGAGCGTCAGTCTCCTGGTTTTCTACCCCCGGGATGTAAACTGCCAAGATGCAGGGAACATTCTTCTCTGCCCAAATCAGAATCCGGCTTACTTCCTCTAGAGCACTCTTGCTCCGGGTACTCCCCTGATGATTGATATAGGCTACTGCCGTCCGATTGGACCTGGACTGCCTGCCCCTTTAAGGTGGGGGTCAGATACTGAAGCACTAGTCGGATTGCTCTTAATTCCCAATATATTTATGAGAAGCTGATACTCCTTCGGCCCCCATTGTCCCTGGATCTTCTGTGTCTGCCGGATGCCCCCCCCAACCTGTGAGACTGACATCCGGGGCAACGATCTGCCACTGTGGTGTCAGAAAGGACCTGCCTACAGACAGATGAAGAGGGTCCATCCACCACAGAAGAGATTGCCTGGCCGAGGGCGTCAGAACAAAAAACTTGATCCAGCGACTGTGGGGCCCGATCCCAGTTTGCCAACAGATTCCACTGAAGAAGCCTCATGTGAAACTGGAAAAATACCATTTTGTGATTACTCACCTGTAAAATGGGTATTATAAGTGTCTCACACCCTGCTTCGGAAGTAGTCATTACACTTGGGTTATGTCCAGTAGAGATGACTAGAAAAAAGAAGCCCCTCCCGGTCCATAAATACCTGGGACCTCCCAAGCACCTCCCAGTATAAGAAAGCAGTAAGGGGACCAGGAAGAGCAACTAAAAAACTTACAAGAAAAACTGTAACACCAAAGAGGATCCAAGATACAACTCAGGGTGGGGCGAAGCAGGGTGTGAGACATACTTATAATACCCATTTTACAGGTGAGTAATCACAAAATGGTATTATTCTAAGTATGTCTCACACCCTGCTTCGGAAATATTCATTACACTTGGGACATCCAATAGCAGTGTCCAAAAAGGGTGGGGATCCCAATAGGCAAAAATGCACAAATGAAAACCCCCTGCCGCTTGTAGAACCTCGCGGCCAAAAACAGCAACCGCTAAGGCCCGCACATCAACCTTACAAAAACTTGTAAAAGGTATGAACAGGAGACCAAGTAGCAGTTGCACAACTTATTCCACTAAACTGAAAAGGGGAACCCTCCCCTTGGCAATATAGGCCCACACAAGGACCAGACGTATCCATTAAAAATGGTAAATATGACGGCGCCAAACCCTTCGGGGGCCAGAGGGCACCACAAACAAGACTTCCTTCCTACAGAAAAAGGAAGTAGCCAAGAAATAGAACGTCAGCAGGGCCCTCTCCTCGTCAAAGCTAGACGAAGGACACAGGGAAGAAGAACCACATCCTTAAAAAGATGGAAACACAACGAACAGAAGCAATAGCCACCAAAAGGCAATCTGTTGTGTAAGCATAGAAAATGCAAAATTCAGATCCCAAACAGACGCAAGGCTTTTTCTGAGGACAAAAGGCCCTAGAAGAAGACCACCAGGACAGAGGCCTGCCCCAGCAAAGCACTTAAGCTGGAGCCCCAGACCGTACTGACGAAAGTCCAAAACCTAGTGAACAAAAACACCTTGCAAGGCAAGGCCCTAGCCTCACACCCATCAATATAGGACCGCCAAGTCCTGTAGAAGAAGTTAAAGGAAGACCACTTCCCAGCCAAAACAAGGGTCCGAAGCACAACATCAGACAAACTTCCTCTATGAAGATGGAGGAGGTTGCAGCACCCACGCCGCAAAGCCAGCGTTTGCAAACTGCAGAACGAACCAAACCTATCTTGGCCACCCTGGAGCCACCAGCATTGCTGACGCACCCTCAGGAGCCAGCTAGCACACCAGGAAACAGGTACAGGAACCCCAGACCCCTCCAGGCAAAAGACATGGCGACCACTGCCGGAAGCAGAGGAACCTGAGACCGAAAACCAAACGTTGGGAGCTAGTGATTGCAACGTGAGGCAAGGAGAACCACCTCCGGAATCCCCCACTTGCGACAGGAGAACCGGAATACCTTGCGGTAGAAAGAAAAACTCTGTGTTATCCACTCCTGAATGAATGCCGCTGAGATGCATGGAACATCGCTCTCCGCCCATGCAAGAATCAGCAAAACTTCCCTGAGGGCACTCCAGCTGCGAGTCCCTCCTTGGTGATCGACGTAGGCAGTTCAATCGTCCAACTGAACCTGAACCGGCAAAACCTGTAAATGATGCAACCAGCATGACAGAATAAAACAAATAGCTCTGAACTCCAAAAACAGAGATGGGAGCGGGAGCCTCCTGAAGACTCCCCAGCCCCTGGAACCGAAAGTCCGTCCAGAAAACTCCCCAGCCCGACAGGCTGGCATTCGTGGTAACCGTCTCCCAACAAGGGCCAAAAAGGATCTGCCCCTTATCAGACCGCTAAGCTCCAGCCACCACTGAAAGGATTGCTGGACCCTGGGAGAAAGCAGAAAGGACCGAGCCAAGCACCGGGAACAGCCGTCCCAAGTCCGCAATAGACGGAGTTAGAGCGACCTCATGAGGAACTGAGCAAAGGGGACTGCCTAGAAGGAAAACCACCATCAATCCCACCAGTTTCATCCCTAGCCGGAAAGAGAGGCGAGGATTGTCCAGGAGAACAAATATCAGGTCCTGAACCCTCTGCACCTTAGGGTGAGGAAAGAACCCTCTGGCCTGACCGGAATCCAGATTTATGCCAGAGAACTTGGGGTGGGTGATCACCCATCCGAACCGTTCCAGCGTCGTCACCACCCTGGCATCGTCGTCACCATCTCCACCCGGCATAGAAAAGATGCTATAATGAGTAGGTCATCCAGATACCGCACAATGTAAACGCCCCGGGCTCTGAGAAGGGCCATTATGCCCGCTAGCCCCTTGGTGAACACCCTTGGCACCGAAGGCAACCAGAAAGTGAGGGCCACAACTGAAAATGCCGATCTTCCACCCCAAACCCGAGAAATCTCTGGTGAGCGGGGTAGGTTGGTACATAAAGGTAAACAACCTTGATGTCTATAAATGTCACGAAATCCCCCTGATGAAGGGAATAGATGACTGAACGCAGAGACTCCCTGCGGAACTTCTGGGATCTGATGAACCTGTAGAAAGGCCTCAAAAACCAGAATGGTTCTGATAGATCCATCCCGTTAAGGGACCACAAGGGTTGGAACAATAGCCCCGGCCCCTGCACAGCCCGGGGGTCCGAGGAAACCCAAGAACAGAGGAATCACCACTGAAGATAGAGAAGGCAGCACCTCTGCCAGCTCTGGCACTGTGAAAGGAAGAATAGAGGAGCCTGCCCCCCGAAAGGAGCAACGTCGCTTCTAGCGTGGCAGAAGCCTACCTCCTTATGCAACTGAATCCAATATGACTCCAAAAATCCGCATACCCCGAAGGGTAGCGAATGTTAGCCGCCACCGGCGCAACCAGACAGAGCGTCGTATAGCCACAAGCAAAGCTGAGTTTCCGCCATACAGACATATAGTGTCATCCAGGCAGACAAGACCATGGTCAGAAACTATACACACCGCAGAAACGCTGCCAAATCAGCACTGGCTGGGTCCAGCTGGGGCCCCTCAACAGGCCCCAAACCACAGACCTGATGACCACAACCGTGAGTACAGAAATACAAACAGGCCGCAAGGCAGAACCCACGCCAGCAAGGGCATGTCAAGCCATCTGATCAAAACGACGGTCCTCACGATCCTTAATCGCGGAGGCGTCTAGAGAGTGCACCACAGATGCGTTGGACAATCCCAGTACCGGACGCATCGACCTCGGGAGGAGATGACCAGCGCTTCACCGCGATCACCTCACAGGGATACCTCCTATCCCGTTCCTGAGGAAAAACCGGGAAGCTGGCTAGATCCCTCCCGATCCTTAATAATCACATAAGAGAATGAAACTGAGTTGGGCACCCCATACGAGGCTTAGAGGTCTCAAGAAAAAAATATTTTCCCTTCTGCGGAGAGGACTCCGCCGGAGGAGGAATAGCCAGCACCTCAAATACATGGTCCAGGATCTTGGGGATAACCACAGCATCCCCAAGCCCGGCATCAGCATCCCAAACTGCTGATCCTCAGAGCCATCAGATTCCGTAAACAGTTCCTTCCGCAAGCTGAAAATAAACAGACCAGTCAAGGGAATCAAACATCAAGAACTGGCACTGCCGGTGACAGATGTCTTCTCTTAGTCGGGGCCACCCTGGCCACAGAGCTAGAAAACAATTTATCGATGTTGGCCAATCCAGCACATACATCAGATTGCGACTCCCCGCTAAAGAACATGTCACATGGGGTACGGATAATTTAAAGTGGAGTAGGCGATGAGGCCGGCGGCACTGACCCAGACGTCCAGTCCCCCGACTGCCGTGTTATGGCCTGCTGAACACATAGTATGCACCAGCAAAGTACCCCCCAACAAGGGATACCCCCCAACCCACAAACTGCCGGGACTGCCCCGAAGGGAGCCAGAGCCCGGATCCAGGGGAGCCACCAAATGGTGATTTGTATGGTAGTCGCAATGACCAGCGGGAATTACGCTAGAAGCTACCCGGGATGCCCCTTAAGTCCGTTAGTGGGAGGATTTGCAAACCCAAGGGACCCTAGGACACATTGACAAGGGGGGCCCCCGTAAATAAGGTATCAAGACAAGCACTCATACAAGCAAAAGTAAACAGAGTGTGGCTAAACATAGAAATTAAATATATATATATATATATATATATATATATATATACACACAACATTGAGACAATCGCATATAATATTAAAAACAAGCATATAAGACTACATAGCATGCTAGTGTCATATTTAAAGTGGACCAACACCCAGGGGGGATCGGCCCGGAAATCTATAAGATTCCCGGACCGATCAGATCCCTCCCCGCGGGGCATCCGAAATCGGGATGTCCCGCGGGGAGGAACCCCCCAGGAGGCCCACAATCCTCACCTTACCGGCGATCCAACGGCGCATGCGCGAGACGCGGCCGCGTCTCTCGCTTCCCTCTAGCAGGGCGCGCTCCCGCGCTGGCCGTTTTGTGAATGGCCGGCGCAGGCGCGCTCCCTGTTAGAGGGAAGCGAGAGACGCAGCCAATGACAGCGCTCTGGTATGCGCGTCCAATCGGCTTTGGACGCGCATACCAGAGCTGCTCTGAGCGCTGTCATTGGCCGGACGAGGTCACGTGGGAGCGGGGAGAGGTGAGTTTTTGCGGCGATCGGGGGGGTTTCAGACAGCGGGGCACCCCCGATCGGGGTGCCCCACCTAAGTGGACCAACACCCAGGATAGTCAAAATCCTGGGTGTTGGTCCACTTTAATGCTACCAGAAACCGCAAGGTGGGACAAAAGGATCCCACAGTGTTCCAGGCCGGCGCTGGATAAAGCACCCTAACAAAAAGACAAGGAAAGCCCCACAGGGCACTCACCTCAAACATGCACTCTTCTGATCCCAAGAGGAAGCAGACGAAGAGGGGCGGGCCAGCGCGGATCGCACGCCGCGCCTGGCCCCGCCCCCTCCCCACTGAAAAACACCGGCCGCCGCCGAGGGCGCCAGAGAGTGGGACGGGCGCCGCCAGCGCGCCGAGCGCCCGGCCCCGCCCCCTCCCCTGAAGGAACCGGACGCCGCCGAGGGCATCAAAGAGAGAGCAGGGCGGGCCATCGCAGGTGCGCAGAGCGCCCGGCCCCGCCCCCTCCACAGTTAAACAACCGGGCGCCGCAGATGGTGCCAGAGAGAGTGGAGCGGGCGCCGCCAGCGCGACGAGCACCCGGCCCCGCCCCCTCCCCATTCACAAGAGGAACCAGGCGCCGCTAAGGGCGCCGAAGAGAGAGAGGGGCGGGCCGCCACCAGCGTGTAGAGCGCCCGGCCCTGCCCCCTCCCCCTCCATAGCACAATAAACCGGGCGCCCAGAGGGCGCCAGAGAGAACGAGTGGGGCGGGCCGCCCCAGCGCGTAGAGCGCCCGGCCCCGCTCCCTCCCCGACCACAGGCAAGGAGACCGGGCGCCAGAGAGAGAGAGAGTGGGGCGGGTCTCCGCCAGCGCGCCGAGCGCCCGGCCACGCCCCTTCTCCTCACAGCAAGGAGAGGAGAAGCTCCATGCAGCCTCCTCACCAGCCGCCATGACAGTGCGGCCGGTGCTCACTACGGCCGCCGCATGGCAGGAACCTGTACCAAAAGTAAAACTAAAAATCACAGTTAAAACACACACTCACAATCACAATCATTGCACCTAATGAATGAAGGATTACTTCCTGAAGCTCCATGACAACTGGACAAGGGAAAGTCACAGCCCCCCCCCCCTCCCAGGGAATAAAGGGACAAGTAAAGGGAGGGAGGGATCCCCAACTACATCATTAGAAAGCGGGGGAACGGACGGGGCATCACAAACCAAGGTCACCAACCTGGTTAACCGCCTACCCTCGAGTATAGGGTCTCACGGTGGAGCATTAGCTCCTAAGCACCTAGGGTGCCATTCTACCCTCGCCCGGACCAGCAGCCTAGGCTGGGAGGCAGGGTAAATCAAAAGGGGAGCCGGGCGGTAATAGATAAAATAATGGGCCGGGAGTCATCCCGGCTACCTGAAATCCCCCTGTGCAAGGAGGTGCTTGGGAGGTCCCAGGTATTTATGGGCCGGGAGGGGCTTCTTTTTTCTAGTCATCTCTGTAGAAGTTCGCCCTCTACTGGACATAACCCAAGTGTAATGACTACTTCCGAAGCAGGGTGTGAGACATACTTAGAATAAAGGTACGGCCTCAAAGCAGGCTACTATAAGGCCTACTAGCTTCATCCCTAGCCGAATGGTCGGCTGCCGGCAAGCCAGTAAGTACTCTTATTTGATTTTGAATGAGCAGAGCCTTCTGCTCTGGTAGAAACACTTTGACTTGAACCGTGTCCAGAATCATTCCTAAGAAGTTCCTTACTGGCGCCGGAGTGATATGGGACTTCGGGTAATTGATCACCCAGCTGAACTCCTCCAGAGTTGATAGGACCATCTGCGTATCTTTCATGATCCGCTGAAGAGACCCGCTGAAATTAAAAGATCGTCCAAATATGGAATGATGCATATCCCCTGGCTCCTGAAAATGGCCAAGAGACCCGCCAAAACTTTGGTGAACACTCTTGGAGCCAAGGATATCCCGAATGGGAGTGCCACAAACTGGAAGTGCTGGTCTTCCAGGGCAAACCTCAGGAACCTCTGATGCCCTGGAAAAATTAGAACATGCAGATACGCGTCCCTTAAGTCTATAGTAGTCATAAGATCCCCGGGCCGAACTACTCTTACCGCTGACCTAGCGTCTCCATGCGGAAAGGTTCCACGCGGATATACCTGTTGAGACCCTTTAAGTCTAAAAATGGGATGCATCGACCCGTCCTTTTTGGGGATTGTGAACAGGTTGGAGTAAAACCCCTGACCTTCCTCCTGAAAGGGTACCAGACAAATTACCCCTTTTTGAAGGAGCTGCTGAACTGCAGATCTCAGGGCATCTATCTTTGACTGGTTCCGGGATGCCCCTGA
This sequence comes from Gastrophryne carolinensis, assembly GCA_027917425.1. Taxonomy (NCBI): domain Eukaryota; kingdom Metazoa; phylum Chordata; class Amphibia; order Anura; family Microhylidae; genus Gastrophryne; species Gastrophryne carolinensis. The sequence goes on along the minus strand of JAQIHN010000210.1, from coordinate 40,232 downwards.
CCGAAGGAACCTTGTGGGTGGTCTGGCTGCAAACTCGATCTTGTAGCCTGATGACACCACCTCTAGGATCCAAAGATCCGCCACGTGGCGACCCCAGATATGAGCAAAATGCAAAAGCCGTCCCCCCACCTGCTCGGGTGAGGGCATCCCCTCATGCTGGAGTGGGCTTGGCTGGAGGATTAGGCCCACTTCTCCAGGCCCCTCCTGCCCTATTAGGCGCTCTGCCTCTACCTCAAAAATCTCTACGGGAGCAAGGACTAAACCTCTGCCAGTCCAAAGGAGTCGATATGACGAAGTCCTCTGAAAAGGCCGAGTCGTCCTCTTCCTCTGAGGCAGTTTGCCATCCTTCACCATACCGTCCAGTTTTTCTCCCAAAAATCTGCTCCCTAAAAAAGGTAGATCTATAAGAGCTTTCTTAGCGGCGGCAACCGCCAACCATTGTCTTAGCCATAAGGAACGGCGCAAGGCCACAAGCAGAGCAGAAGTTCTAGCAGCTAGCCTGCATCATCCATCGCAGTGATAGCGAACGAGTTAAAGTCCCAACAATCCTTAAAATCTTTGGACTTTTGAATAAGCCTGCGAGACTTAGCCCTGGCTAAACTTTTTCTATATCTTCTTCCTTGAAGCCAGGGACACAATGGCCATGGCACAACCAGGAAGTAGAAAGGATTCTTTCATAGCAAAAGCATGGCGGGCCAATTGATCCATTCGTCTCTCCGTGGGATCTCTTAAAGATCCCATAGTAGCAGACGGCATGATGGAAGTATTAGACAAGCCTGCTACTGGAGAATCCACCTCAGGTGGGTAAGACCAAACCTTAATCATGTCCACCGGAAAGGGATACCTAGAGTCTAGTATCCTAGGAACAGCCGGTAATTTGTTAGGATTTTCCCATTCCTTTAACACCATTTTAGAAACGTGCGGCTGCTCCGGGAACACCTGCCTTTGCCTTACTGGCTTAAACAGATCATCCTTCCCTCTTTTTCCACCTCAGGAGGGGTGATATTATTATTATTGTTTATTTATATAGTGCCATCATCTTCCGTAGCGCTTTACAAAGTAGTAATTACAGACAGGGTAGAACATACAGTACCTACACTATTTCAAACGCAGTTTTACAGATTTGACAGTGGATATTCGGAGTACAAGATACAATAGGGGAGAGAGTGATATTCATAGTTTCAAAAACCGAAGAGAGCAGACACTGTGTTTCGCCTGTGAGGAGGGGGTCCTCATCAGAAGAGAAAAAAATAGAGTTACTATCTTCCTCACCAGAGCGTAACTCGCCTTCTGAGAGCTGCTCATCTATATACCTCTTCTTCCTCCCACTCTCCAAAAGAGGCAAATAAATCTCTTTCCTCCGCAACAGGTTCCAATGCCTCCTCTTATAGGTGGCCTTCTTTGGAATAACCAAGGATAACTGTCTCTCCAGGTTATCCAACCTGTGCACCACATCTGACTGCGCCTCGCTGCCTTCCCCCTCTCCTAGGGGGAAGGAAGGGATGGGTGAGCCGTTGCGCTCACACCAGCAATAACTGGACTAAAGACCTGAGCCGCCGCTCTATTATGGTCTAACCAATTCTCATGGCGCAAGCGGAACAAACTGTGCTGAAACTACCCAGGGGATCCCACTTAAATAAGGAGCAGAGCCCACCCCGCTCCAATGGGATGCCCGAATCACTATCCCCCGATGCCTCCCTCATGGTGTTTTTTTTTTTTTTTTTTAATTTGGCAATCAGACCTAAAAGGCCCTAAGCCTAAAACCAATCCCAAAAGGGACCAGGAGGAACCACAACCCTTTTCTATCCTTCTTCCAAATTCTAAAAAATAAAACAGGAGAAAAAAAAAAAGCATTAATAATCTCCCTCTTTTTTTTTTTTTTTAACTGATAAAACTGACAATCATTATAATAATAAAATATATTCATACAGATAGTAAAATGATATATATATATATATATATATCAATATTAATAATATAAACTAACTGAAATATGAAATTGATAATGCAATTAATCAAAAAAATTGATATAAAAATTGATAATGGCGATGTCCACTCACCACCACCGCTCTTCTCTTCATCGCTATACAAAAGAAATGATCACATAATATATATATATATACCATAGCTTAGTGCAAACAATGGCAAAATCAGCTTGCCCTGAGGCAGCAATATGAATAAACCAGCGGAACTCCCGAAAGCCATCCTAATCACAAGGCATTTCTAGGTCAGCACCTTGGCCCAACCGGCCGCCGCCGCAATCGCACTGCTATCTGGCCGCAATATATATATATATATATATATATATATATATATATATATATATACACACACACCTAGCAATATGCGATTTCCTCGCCCGGGGAGAGAGTCAACTGAATACACGCCTTGGGGTTCCGGGTTAAACTCTGCCCCCTGCGTGACGCCAGCCACGTCCCTTAAAGGCATACATAATTTTTTTTTTTTTTTTTTTTTTTATATTTTGATAAAAACCTACCTAACTGGAAGAAGGAAGGGTTGGGTAAAAAATAAAAAAACATTCCTCAGCAGGTACACCAGAGAAAAACCTGCGGCTGACTTGCTTTTCAAAAGCCTGCAGCCCAGAGCATATACACTCTGTAAGCGCCCCAAGACCCCGGCGCTTCCACCTTACCTTCACTGACCCCAAAACAGCCAATGCTGTGGAGGCATAAACTTGGTTCTTGAGGGATCCGTGGGAATAAGGCTACGCAGAGAGCCGACAGGGTTCAGTCCCCCGCTTGCTGCCAATCCTTGAGAGCTAATTTCTTGAACAACCTTCACAGTCACTTGCCACTGCAAGAAAGAAAAACTGATCTTGGTGAGGAGGCAGCTGCTACTTATGGGCAGGGAGGGGCCGCACCTGTTTTCTTTCTTGCAGTCACGTGATCAGCAAGGAGGTAATCCCAAGCGTAAGGAGTGCCTGGAATGGAATGGAAGAAAAATATATATAGATAGATAGATAGATATATATCTATCTATATATCTATATCTATATATTACACACACACTAGGGAAAATAACGGAGCAAGAAAAATGGGCGAAGATTGGTATGTAAATCCTTCAATAACCTGGGCACTGCTTCACGAAAGCACCAGGCCCGGATGGCACCACTGGCACAGCCAGCAATGCCCTTATCCCTCCATCACTACACTTGGGTTACTATATATATATATATATATATATATATATATATATATATATATATATATATATTACACACACTAGGGGGAACTGATCTTGTGATTGGATAGTTGCAGGTTCAATTCCCAGCCCAGCCCAGCCTCCACTCAGATATTGTTCTGGCGTGTAGCCACCATTTATTAACATTTATTGACCCGGCCTCCCCCGGCTGCCCGGACTGTCACGCGGCCTCCCCTGGCCCATCAGTTACGCGGCCTCCCTTGGCCCATCAGTTACGCGGCCTCCCCTGGCCCAGCAGGCACGCGGCCTCCCCTGGCCCAGCAGGCACGCGGCCTCCCCTGGCCCAGCAGGCACGCGGCCTCCCCTGGCCCAGCAGGCACGCGGCCTCCCCTGGCCCAGCAGGCACGCGGCCTCCCCTGGCCCAGCAGGCACGCGGCCTCCCCTGGCCCAGCAGGCACGCGGCCTCCCCTGGCCCAGCAGTCACGCGGCCTCCCCTGGCCCAGCAGGCACGCGGCCTCCCCTGGCCCAGCAGGCACGCGGCCTCCCCTGGCCCAGCAGGCACGCGGCCTCCCCTGGCCCAGCAGGCACGCGGCCTCCCCTGGCCCAGCAGGCACGCGGCCTCCCCTGACCCAGCACGTGACAAACCTGTTTGTAGATGAGACGCGTCAGGATGTTCATGATGAAACCTCCGAGGCGCGGATACATCCCCAGCGCCTGGATCACCGTCCTCATGAGAAGCATCGGCAGCGGGGTCGTGTCCATCAGCTGCTGCAGCACCACGGCCAGCACCTCCGACGTGTACACAGAGCGCACCGCAAAGCACAGGTTGGTCGCTGTCAGAGGTGACAGTTAGTATCACTGCATATCTGTCATGTGACTATAGAAAGGTGTAGCTGTGTGCAGTGCAGGCGGCTGCCACTAGAGGGCAGAGTGTCACTATTGCCTGAAGCAGGAAGTGATGAGCCTCCTCACTGCAGCAGGTAGGTTATAGGCAAACCTGCCAGGACCTTGTATTGTGTGTTCATAAGAAGTTCCGCCTCTGTACAACGATGGGACTCTACTCACCTCACCTCTGCCTGCCTCTACTCGCCTCACCTCTAACTGCCTCTACTCGCCTCACCTCTGCCTGCCTCTACTCGCCTCACCTCTGCCTGCCTCTACTCGCCTCACCTCTGCCTGCCTCTACTCGCCTCACCTCTGCCTGCCTCTACTCACCTCACCTCTGCCTGCCTCTACTCACCTCACCTCTGCCTGCCTCTACTCGCCTCACCTCTGCCTGCCTCTACTCGCCTCACCTCTGCCTGCCTCTACTCGCCTCACCTCTGCCTGCTTCTACTTACCTCACCTCTGCCTGCCTCTACTCGCCTCACCTCTGCCTGCTTCTACTTACCTCACCTCTGCCTGCCTCTACTAGCCTCACCTCTGCCTGCTTCTACTTACCTCACCTCTGCCTGCCTCTACTCGCCTCACCTCTGCCTGTCTCTACTCGCCTCACCCCTGTCTGCCTCTACTCGCCTCACCCCTGCCTGCCTCTACTCACCTCACCTCTGCCTGCCTCTACTCACCTCACCTCTGCCTGCCTCTACTCACCTCACCTCTGCCTGTCTCTACTCGCCTCACCTCTGCCTGCCTCTACTCGCCTCACCTCTGCCTGCCTCTACTCACCTCACCTCTGCCTGCCTCTACTCGCCTCACCTCTGCCTGCCTCTACTCACCTCACCTCTGCCTGCCTCTACTCCCCTCCCCTTCGCCTGCCTCTACTCGCCTCACCTCTGCCTGCCTCTACTCACCTCTGCCTGCCTCTACTCCCCTCCCCTTCGCCTGCCTCTACTCGCCTCACCTCTGCCTGCCTCTACTCACCTCTGCCTGCCTCTACTCACCTCACCTCTGCCTGTCTCTACTCGCCTCACCTCTGCCTGCCTCTACTCGCCTCACCACTGCCTACCTCTACTCACCTCACCTCTGCCTGCCTCTACTCGCCTCACCTCTGCCTGCCTCTACTCACCTCACCTCTGCCTGCCTCTACTCCCCTCCCCTTCGCCTGCCTCTACTCGCCTCACCTCTGCCTGCCTCTACTCACCTCTGCCTGCCTCTACTCCCCTCCCCTTCGCCTGCCTCTACTCGCCTCACCTCTGCCTGCCTCTACTCACCTCTGCCTGCCTCTACTCACCTCTGCCTGCCTCTACTCACCTCTGCCTGCCTCTACTCCCCTCCCCTTCGCCTGCCTCTACTCGCCTCACCTCTGCCTGCCTCTACTCACCTCTGCCTACCTCTACTCACCTCACCTCTGCCTGCCTCTACTCCCCTCCCCTTCGCCTGCCTCTACTCACCTCACCACTGCCTACCTCTACTCAGCTCTGCCTACCTCTACTCACCTTACCGGTGCTCACCCCTGCCTACTTCTACTCACCCCTGCTTACCTCTACTCACCTCTGCCTACTTCTACTCACCCCTGCTTACCTCTACTCACCTCTGCCTACCTCTACTCACCTCTGCCTACCTCTACTCACCTTACCGGTGCTCACCCCTGCCTACTTCTACTCACCCCTGCTTACCTCTACTCACCCCTGCTTACCTCTACTCACCTCTGCCTACTTCTACTCACCCCTGCTTACCTCTACTCACCTCTGCCTACCTCTACTCACCTCTGCCTACCTCTACTCACCTCTGCCTACCTCTACTCACCTCTGCCTACCTCTACTCACCTCTGCCTACCTCTACTCACCTCTGCCTACCTCTACTCACCTCTGCCTACCTCTACTCACCTCACCTCTGCCTACCTCTACTCACCTCACCTCTGCCTACCTCTACTCACCTTTCCCTGTGCTCACCTCTGCCTACCTCTACTCACCTCTGCCTACCTCTACTCACCTCTGCCTACCTCTACTCACCTCTGCCTACCTCTACTCACCTCTGCCTACCTCTACTCACCTCTGCCTACCTCTACTCACCTCTGCCTACCTCTACTCACCTTTCCCTGTGCTCACCTCTGCCTACCTCTACTCACCTCACCTCTGCCTACCTCTACTCACCTTACCTCTGCTTACCTCTACTCACCTCTGCTTACCTCTACTCACCTCTGCCTACCTCTACTCTTCCCTGTGCTCACCTCTGCCTACCTCTACTCACCTTACCGGTGCTCACCCCTGCCTACCTCTACTTGCCTCACCTGCACTTACCACTGCCTACCTTACCTCACCTGTGCTCACCTCTACTCACCTCTTTCCACAGATAATTCCTCTTCCAGGAGGATTGTGGTGTTGGGACCATTGCGGATTCTATTCTGGGTCCAACAGGAAGTTGGGCGGAGCTTCCCAGGTAACTGATCTCATTACACAGACTAAGCATAATGAACTTTCCTGTACGTTGTATATAAAGCCAGTGTGTGGATCCTGTGTTCTCTATCTCCAGCACAAAGCCCCGCCTACCACACAGCCCTGCATAGAACAGTGCCCCGCCCAGAAAGGTGCCCCGCCCACGAGGAGGATTTAAAATTGTGGGTCTCACCCTTGATGACGGATTTCATGTCACATTTGCTGGAGTCGATGTTGTGCAGAGCCACAAGCAGATCCCCGGGAGTAAGCGGAGACAAGGCCGCACCCCCGTCACCTGTAGGAGAGGGACAGGAAACTGCTGCATAAGGATTTATTCTATTACCTAATCCATCATTCTCAGAGGAAGGGGCGCGTACAAAGCTATAATATGAAACACAGTGAGCGGAGCGGGGGCGCGACCCGCCAGACACGGGGGTGAGGCAGGCACAGGGGCGGTACGGCACGCGGGAGCCTGTCCTCCCTCCTTGCTGGGGACAGCGGCACAGCACAGCAGGCACAGGGGCGACACGGCGCGGCAGGCACGGGGGCAGCGGGGCAAGAACAAGGACGTCACAGCAGGGGGTGGCACAGCACAGGGGCAGCATGGCACGACAGGCACAGGGGGGGCACGTGGGAGACTGTCCTCCCTCCTCCCCGGGGACAGTGGCACAGCACAGCAGGCACAGGGGCAGCGGGGCAAGAACAAGGACGTCACAGCAGGGGGTGGCACAGCACAGGGGCAGCATGGCACGCCAGGCACAGGGGGGGCACGTGGGAGACTGTCCTCCCTCCTCCCCGGGGACAGTGGCACAGCAGACACAGAGGCGGCGCGGCACAGCACAGGGGCAGCGGGGCACGACAGGCACAGGGGCGGAGGGGCAAGCACAGGCATGGCATGGCACGCGGGAGACTGTCCTCCCTCCTCCCCGTGGACAACCGCACAGCACAGCAGACACAGGGGCGACACGGCGCAGCCGGCACAGGGGCAGCATGGCATGGCACGCGGGAGACTGTCCTCCCTCCTCCATGTGGACAACCGCACAGCACAGCAGACACAGGGGCGACACGGTGCAGCCGGCACAGGGGCAGCATGGCATGGCACGCGGGAGACTGTCCTCCCTCCTCCCCATGGACAACCGCACAGCACAGCAGACACAGGGGCGACACGGCGCAGCCGGCACAGGGGCAGCATGGCATGGCATGCGGGAGACTGTCCTCCCTCCTCCCCATGGACAACCGCACAGCACAGCAGACACAGGGGCGACACGGTGCAGCCGGCACAGGGGCGGCATGGCATGGCACGCGGAAGACTGTCTTCCCTCCTCCCCGGGGACAGCGGCACAGCACAGCAGACACAGGGGCGACGCAGCAGGGCAAGAACAGCGATGGCACGGCAGGCACAGGGGTGACACAGCAGGGGGTGGCACAGCACAGGGACGGCACGGCGCGACAGGCACAGGGGCAGCACGAATAGCAGGCACAGGGACAGGACGGCACGACAGGCACAGGGGCGGCGGGGCAAGCACAGGGACAGCACGACAGGCACAGGGGCAGCACGGCACGACAGGCACAGGGGCAGCACGGCACGGCAGGCACAGGGGCAGCACGGCACGACAGGCACAGGGGCAGCGCGGCACGACAGGCACAGGGGCAGCACGGCAGGCACAGGGGCAGCACGACACAACAGGCACAGGGGCAGCGCGGCACGACAGGCACAGGGGCAGCGCGGCACGACAGGCACAGGGGCAGCGCGGCACGACAGGCACAGGGGCAGCGCGGCACGACCGGCACAGGGGCAGCGCGGCACGACCGGCACAGGGGCAGCGCGGCACGACCGGCACAGGGGCAGCAAGGCACGACAGGCACAGGGGCAGCACGGCACGACAGGCACAGGGGCAGCACGGCACGACAGGCACAGGGGCAGCACGGCACGACAGGCACAGGGGCAGCACGGCACGACAGGCACAGGGGCAGCACGGCACGACAGGCACAGGGGCAGCACGGCACGACAGGCACAGGGGCAGCACGGCACGACAGGCACAGGGGCAGCACGGCATGACAGGCACAGGGGCAGCACGGCACGACAGGCACAGGGGCAGCACGGCACGACAGGCACAGGGGCAGCGCGGCAAGCACAGGGATGGCACAACGCGACAGGCACAGGGGCAGCACAGCACGACAGGCACAGGGATGGCACAACGCGACAGGCACAGGGGCAGCCCGACAGGCACAGGGGCAGCACGGCAAGCACAGGGATGGCACAACGCGACAGGCACAGGGGCAGCACGGAATGGCAGGCACAAGGGCGGCGGTGCAGGCACAGCACAGGGGCAGCGGGGCCCCAATGTGTGTCTATGGCGATTTCCCAGCACCCAATGCGATGTGCAGCGTGTCCCCGCCCCCAATCCCAGCATGCCCCTCACCGTGCTGTGTGCCCAGGAGCCGGTTGAACACTTCCTTCACCACGATGGGGTTGAGTTTGATGAGTTTGGGCAAAGCCTGAACAACTTCCTTCTGCGAGAGAGAGAGAGGTCACATGATCAGCAGTAAGTACTGCCAAACCCGGGACAGGAAACAGCTGCACAATAGAGATACACAAACCCGGGACAGGAAACAGCTGCACACTATTTTTCTCTGTACATGTGGGAATGTAAGACGGGTAAGTGTGGGTGGGTGGGTGATTGGGGGGGAGGGTCTTATGCAGATGGGGGACAGGAAATGCTGTGCAGTGTGCGGTCTCCGGGGGCAGGCTTACCTTATCCAGACCGTTGAGCACCGGGATCAGGAAGCGGACGTCCGGCAGCCGTTTCTGATAAAGGTCCCGCACGCGTTTCACCAGCTCAGATGACGGCGGCACTGCACAAATATGTAATGGAAAAGGTTATCCCTGGAGCCCGGCCCGGGGGTCATTACATCAACTGTCCAATGAAAGCAAACCTGCCATGGAGGCACCCGATTTGTGTGAGATGGCCTCTCACCGACTCTCGTCCAATCACAGCCCTCTATTTATGTCCAGCAGCATCTCCAGACATCCCCTAGCATCTGAATGATGGGAGCGCGCCTCAGCCCAGAGATGCCGGGGATGCTGATTATAGCAATAAAGCCCGGAAGAAGGTGAGTGTTGTGGCGCCCCCGATCTGGGATAATGGCCAGTTTGCTCCATTTTAACCCAGACTGCAATCTTTAGTCCCAGGTTTAGTTTAATCTGTTTTTATTGATGAAGATCAAATGCAAAAACATACATAATATTGTACACAGAACAGCGTTACATCCTTCAGGAAGCTCAATATTACAACAGCTTTATACAGTGCCACAGCAGATCCCCGGTACCAGTGATTCTGCCCACGAGCATTTAAAGGTAACTGGGTGGTGCGCCGCAAGTGTCCTCTCTGTGCCATGTGCAACCAGAGCCCCATGGCCCTCCACAGCTGGGAAGGTTCGGGAGCACACGGCCAGCAAAAAACGGACCCCTGTCCCACTGTCCGAGAAATGACTGGCAAGGCCCGTCAAAAATCAGCCCACAGACCGCTCACCTCAATGCCAGCTTGGCCACAAACCAGTCTCCCAGAACCCGGCACACCATCTCCACACCCTGCTGCTTGAGTAGGGGGTCTTCCCGCTTGGCACTTAGCAGCAGTATATCAGAAAGGATGTAACAAAATGTAACAATAACCAAGGCAGAAAGAACAAAATAAGAAACTTTCAGACAAAAGAAAAAAAAAGGGAAGGGAAGAAGGGGAGGAAAGGAGGGAAAGAGAGAGGGGAAATAGGGAAATACCATGAGCTGGATCGGGAGAGCAAACGATTTATCACTGTATCAGAGCTCGGAAACTATCCGCATCCCGAAAGTCAATTCAGCAGGCCCAAGTTGTGAAACATTTTTCTACTAAGCCTTTATCACTCAAAATGAGTTCCTCCATTCGTCTGAGATGTTCGAGCTCCACTACCCACTCTGCTAAGGAAGGGGCTTCCCGGGACTTCCAGTGTTTGGGTATAACAGCTCGCGCTGCGGTTAGGAAATGCCGAGTGGACCCTTTTTGTATTGCGATATGGAGTCCTCTACTAGAGAGAGAAGGGCTAGTTGGGGTGAGTTGTTTACTACAGTGCTCGTTGTCTCCGTGTGTACGTCTAAAACTTAATCCCATATGTGCATCATGTTTCCCTCTTCCACCAGGCAATGCCAGCATCTACTTGAGGTCTGAGGTGCGAACTTATGGATGTCCGTTGGTTTAGTCCCTTGTTTAATATGGACCAAAACCGTCCCTGGATTCTATGACACTTTAGGGGCGGCTAATTCTCTCTTCTTGGGGATGCCCCGCTGTGTGAAACCCCCCAGGTCACCCGCAATTCTAACCTTTCCACCGCAACTGAATGTCTGCGCATGAGCCGAGAGATGCAGCGACGTGTGCGCCTGGGATTCCCTTCAGAAGCACATTAATATGCGAATCCGCAAAAGCCAATTGGCCGAGAGGTTGTGCATGCGCCGCTGGACCAAGGAGAGGTGAGTAGATTCAGCCACCTGAGAGGTGAGTAGATTCAGCCACCTGAGAGGTGAGTAGATTCAGCCACCTGAGAGGTGAGTAGATTCAGCCCCCTGAGGGGCTTCACACAGCGGGCACCAGGGGGACGGGATAGTGAAAATGCAAGGTTTTGGTCCACTTTAAAGAAGAAACAAAACAGCCAAGCAGAGGAAAAAATACAATTCTGTGAAACTCACCTGTAGAATTTTTTTGAATATATCCAGTCCAGGTCATCCCAGAAGTAATGACAGTTGGCTAGTCTGCCACCAGGTGGACCAGTCACTGCAAGATCCAGAGCTGTGACTCCTCCTGGCCCCCTATAAAATGAGCTCATTAAAATTCAATAGAATGAGTCTCAATAGAATTCCCAGAGGTCAAAGAGCAGTAAAAAGAGACAGGCCGTGAGGCCAAGAAACCATGTTAACTCACATAGCTTCAGCATGTACTCTCTCCAACAAAAACTAAGGACAACGGTCCAATATAAAAGGTAATCACCATAACAGGCAAAAAAGAGATAATGAAACCAGGGCGGGGTGGGACGGCCTGGACTGGATATATTCAAAAACAATTCTACAGGTGAGTTTCACAGAATTGTATTTTTCACTATATCCAGTCCAGGTCGTCCCAGAAGTAATGACAGTTGGGACATCCAAAAGCAGTGTCCATTAGGACGGGACCCCCAGTGCGGAGCATGTAGTTCATTTCACTACCGCCTGAAGCACCTTTCGGCCAGAGACAGCATCAACTGAGGCCCTAACGTCAACCTTGTAAAACTTAGTAAAGGTATGAACAGAAGACCAAGTAGTGGTCTTACAAACTTGTTCAAAGGAGTCCTGGTGCTGAAAAGCCCAGGAAGCACCAATAGCTCTAGCAGAAGCAGCTATAATACGAAAAAGGGGTTCCTTCCCCTTGGCAGAATATGCTTGCACCTCCGCCTGTCTAATCCACTTACTGAGAGTGGACTTGTCCCGGAGGCAAACCCTTTCTGGAACCTTCAGTGAGAACAAAGAGAGAATCTGACCTAGTAGTAGTAGAAACCGGGTAGTACTTAATGGCTCTGACCACATCCAAAGCATGGAGGGTCCTTCCCTTAGTATTAGACGGTTCTGGACACAGGGAAGGCAAAACAACTTCCTCATTAAGATGAAAGGGAGAAACAACCTTAGGCAAAAATCAGGTTTAAAGCGAAAAAAACACCTTATCCTTATGCCGCTCAAAGTAAGGAGGCTTCATACAAAGTGTGACCAGTTCTGACACACGACGCACCGAGGTGATAGCTACCAAAAAGACCACCTTTAGGGTCAAGATAGACAAAGCAGCGTCTCACAGAGGCTCAAAGGGAGGACCCTGGAGAGCAGGGAGCACCAAATTCAAATCCCACACGGTAATAAAGGCTTACGCGGTGGATGAACATGGGTAACCCCTTGGAAAAAAGTCCAGATCAGTCTATGATTGGCAAAGGATCTTTGGAAAAAGATGGCCAAGACCAAGACCTGGCCCTTGAGGGTGCCCAGCTGTAGACCCAGGTCTAAGCCGTGTTGTAAAAATTCCAAAATCCTAGAAACAGAAAAATGTGCGACAAGGGAAACTCTTGGACTCACAACAAGAAATGTAGGCATGCCAAACTCTGTAGTAAATCATGGAAGAAGACTTCTTCCGCGCCTGAATCATGGTCTAGATAACCTTAGCAGACAACCCCTTCCCCGCCAGGATCGAGGTTTCAATAGCCAGGCCGTCAAAGCCAGCGTCTGTAAAGTGGGGTGCTGCAGCGACCCCTGAGAAGCCCTGGGTCGTCGGGCATGATGTAGCGATCGATTGACATCTGAACTACATCCGCGAGCCAACTCCGCCTCGGCCAGCGAGGAGCCACCAGGATGGTTGGTACCCCCTCCTGGGCTATCTTGCGCAACACTCGGCCCAGGAGCGGAAATGAAGGAAATGCATAAAGGTTCCTGAACTCTGTCCACGGAATTGCCAGAGCGGCTGTGGCGAAGGCCAGAGGAGCTCTGGACAGGGAGACGAACCTTGGGAGTTTGTGATTGTGTCTGGACGCAAATAGGTCCACATCCGGTGGACCCCAGTGGAGACACAGAGCGTAAAAGATCTTGTTGCTGAGAGACCATTCCCCCAGACGATGGGCCCCCCTGCTCAGGGAGTCTCTCCTGGTTCTCCACCCCTGGGATGTAAACCGCCGAGATGCAGGGAACATTCTCCTCCGCCCAGGACAGGATCTGGGTCACCTCCTGGAGGGCTCGCTTGCTCCGAGTCCCTCCCTGGTGATTGATGTATGCGACAGCCGTCTGATTGTCCGAGTGGACCTGGATTGCACAACCCCTTAGATGGGGAGTCAAGTGAAGAAGCACCAACCGGATTGCTCTCAGCTCCAGGAGATTGATGGGCAAGTGGGCCTCCAGTGGCCCCCACTGACCCTGGAACTTCAGCTTTTGCCAAAAAACCTCCCCAGCCGATCAGACTGGCGTCCCTGGTGACTATCTCCCAACGGGGAGTCAGAAAAGACTTCCCCACCAACAGATTTCTGGCGTCCAACCACCACAAAAGGGCCTGTCTGACCAGGGGGGACAGCGAAAATTCCTGTTCCAGGGACTCCTGCGTCCGGTCCCAACCATTCAAAAGATTCAATTGAAGAAGTCTCATGTGGAACTGAGCAAAGGGCACAGCCTCGGAGCAGGACACCATTAGGCCCTCCAGTTTCATCCCCAGACGGATCGATGGCCGCTGACAAGACAGTAAGGCCTGCACCTGCGTCTGCAGGCCCGCCATCTTCTATGGCAGGAATACCTTGACCTGAGAGGTGTCCAACATCATGCCCAGAAAGGACCTCACAATTGAGGGAGTGATAGAAGACTTGGAGAAATTGATTACATAACCGAAGTCCTTGAGAGTTGATAACACCGTCCGGGTGTCGCTCTCGGCCTGCTGAAGGGACTGAGCCGCAATCAGTAAATCGTCCATATAAAGGAAGAACAAGAATGCCCTGGTTCCTCAGGACAGCCATGATGCCCGCCAGCACCTTGGTGAACACACGAGGGGCTGAGGCTATCCTGAACGGTAGTGCCACAAACTGGTAATGCTGATCCTCCAGTGCAAACCTCAGGAACTTCTGATGTCCCTGAAATATCGGGATGTGCAGATAAGCATCCTTGATGTCCACCGTGGTCATGAAGTTCCCGAAGCGAGGTCACCGCGGACCGTAGGGTCCCCATGCGGAAATGTCTGACTCTGACAGACTTGTTGAGACCCTTCAGATCCAGGATAGGTCTCTTCTTGGTCACCGTGAACAGATTGGAGTAGAACCCTCAACCTCGTTCCTGGCGAGGCACGGGACAAATCCCACCTGATAGCAGAAGGCGTTGAACGGCCATTCTTAGACCCTGTACCGTCAATGTGTTCTGGGAAATCCGCGACCGAAGAAATCCGGAGGGCGGCCAAACTGCCAGCTCTAATTTTTACCGGGAGGAAACCACCTCCTGAATCCACCGATCCGAGACGTGCTGTCTCCAGATTTGAGCAAATAGCAGAAGCTGTCCCCCCACCCAGATGGGTGAGGGCACCCCCTCATGCCTGAGAGGGCTTGGCAGGGGGGTTTGGATTTAGCTCCCCAGGAGGGATTGGGTCGGCCGCGAGACCTACCTCGACCCCAGGAATCTCTGCGGCCCCCAGAAAAATACCATTTTGTGAGTACTCACCTGTAAAATGGATATTGTCAGTGTGTCACACACCCCGCTTCCCCTTTAATTCTTACGATAGGGTTACTCCACCGGCAGGTGGCGATGTTGCAGAGAGAAGTCTTGAAAACGAGCCCCTCCTGGCCTACATATACCTGGGACCTCCCACTTAACACCCAGTGAATTCAAACAGCAGTAAGACAAGGTACCAGGAAACCCAACGGTAACCTCAAAATAAAATAAAGGAAAGCTTCACCATATACAGGATCCAGGATACCAAAAAGGGCGGGTGAAGCGGGGTGTGTGACACACTGACAATATCCATTTTACAGGTGAGTACTCACAAAATGGTATTATTCTCAGTGTGTCACACACCCCGCTTCCCCTTTAATTCTTACGATAGGGTTACTCCACCGGCAGGTGGCGATGTTGCAGAGAGAAGTCTTGAAAACGAGCCCCTCCTGGCCTACATATACCTGGGACCTCCCACTTAACACCCAGTGAATTCAAACAGCAGTAAGACAAGGTACCAGGAAACCCAACGGTAACCTCAAAATAAAATAAAGGAAAGCTTCACCATATAGAGGATCCAGGATACCAAAAAAGTGAAGCGGGGTGTGTGACACACTGACAATATCCATTTTACAGGTGAGTACTCACAAAATGGTATTATTCTCAGTGTGTCACACACCCTGCTTCCCCTTTAATTCTTACGATAGGGACATCCAAAAGCAGTGTCCACAAGGGGTGGGTATCCGACAGCAAAATGAAGCATAACTTAAACGACTGCGGTCTGCAGAACCTTGCGGCCAAACACAGCATCCGCTGAGGCCCGCACATCAACCTTGTAAAACTTAGAAAAAGTATGAACAGAAGACCAAGTAGCAGCCTTACAAACTTGTTCAACAGAAGCTTGGTGCTGAAAAGCCCAAGACGCTCCAACAGCACGAGTAGAATGAGCGGTGATACGAAAAGGGGGAACCTACCCCTTGGCCGAATAGGCCCCAACAACCGCCTGACGAATCCATTTGCTAATGGAAGACTTGGCCGGAGCCAAACCCTTCCTAGGCCCACAGGGCACAACAAAAAAGGCATCAGTCTTACGAAAAGGAGACGTAGTAATCAAATAGTACTTAACACAGCGTACTACATCCAAACAATGCAAAATCCTCTCCTTGTCATTCTTAGGCTTAGGACACAAGGAGGGAAGAACAATATCCTGATTCAAATGAAAAGCAGAAACAACCTTAGGAAGAAAGTCCGGTTTGAAACGAAAAACCACCTTGTCCTGATGCCTCTCAAAGTAGGGCGCCTGAATCGACCAGGTCGCCAACTCCGAGACACGCCGAACCGAAGTGATAGCCACCAAGAAGGCAATCTTCTGAGTCAAGGTAGACAGAGCAATATCCTGCAAGGGCTCAAAGGGAGGAGCCTGAAGAGCAGAAAGAACCAAGTTCAAGTCCCAAACAGGGAGCAATGGCTTCCTGGGCGGCCGCACATGCGTAACCCCCTGGAAAAAAGTTTTAACTAAAGGATGAAGCGCAAAAGGCTTCTGAAAAAAGATAGACAAGGCAGAAACCTGCCCTTTCAGAGTACTCAGCTGGAGACCAGAGTCCAGCCCTGATTGCAAAAAATCCAGAATCCTGGAAACTGAAAAGACCCTACAAGGCAAAGATCTAACCTCACACCAAGCGATATAGGCTCTCCAAGTCCTATAGTAGATGGTAGAAGAAGACCTCTTCCGGGCACAAATCAGAGTCTTAACAACCGAGTCAGAAAGACCCTCCTCCTTCAAGATGAAGGTTTCAGCAGCCAAGCCGTCAAACCCAGCGTTGGTAAATTGGGGTAACACAGCCGACCCTGAGTGAGCAGATCGGGCCGAAGAGGCAGAACAATCTGATCCACCGCCAGCCGAACGATGTCTGCGAACCATACTCGCCTTGGCCACCTTGGAGCCACGAGAATGGCGGACACCCTTTCCAGAGCCAGCTTCCGTACCACCCTGCCTAGCATGGGTATCGGAGGAAAAAGGTACAGAAAACCCAGATCCCCCCAGCTCAGAGACATGGCGTCCACCACCAGAGCCAGAGGATCCTGGGAGAGCGACACCAAGGTCGGAAGCCTGCAATTGTGACGAGAAGCAAACAGGTCCACCTCCGGTGTCCCCCACCGGAGACACAGCGACCGAAAAACTTGAGGATGGAGAGCCCATTCTCCCAGACGGGAAGAGCCCCTGCTCAACAGATCCGCTTCCCTGTTTTCCACACCCGGAATATAAACTGCCGAGAGACAAGGAACATGGGCCTCTGCCCAGGTCAGGATCAGGGACACCTCTCTGAGGGCACCCAGACTGTGAGTCCCTGCCTGATGATTGATGTAAGCAACCGCTGTCCGATTTTCCGAACGAACCTGAACCAGAAGGCCCAGAACATGCTGAGTCAAATGAACAAGAACCAGACGGATGGCTCTCAGTTCCAGAACATTGATGGGCAAGTGGTCCTCTCGAGGTCCCCACTGCCCCCGAAACTGAAGATCCTTCCAGAATCCCCCCCATCCCGAAAGACTGGCGTCCGTGGTGACAATTTCCCAGAGAGGAGTCAGGAAGGACCTGCCCCTCAAGAGATTGGTCGAGACCAACCACCATTGAAGGGACTGCCGGACCCGGGAGGACAACTGGAAGGGGCGATCCAACGACCGTGGTCGCCGGTCCCAAGACGCAAACAGATGAAGCTGAAGCGTCCTTGTGTGAAATTGAGCAAAAGGAACTGCCTCGAAAGAGGCAACCATCAACCCTACCAGTCTCATCCACAGACGGATGGACGGTCGAGGATTGGAAAGAAGGAACCGAGCCAATTCCTGAATCAGACAAATCTTGGATTGAGGCAGAAACACCTTGTGTTGACAAGAATCCAACCGCATCCCCAGAAAGGACACCACCCTGGCCGGGGCGAGGGAGGACTTGGGAAAGTTGATCACCCAACCGAAGCTTTCCAGCGTGGAGACCACCGTCCTAGTGTCCGTCTCCGATTGATTGAGAGAAGGAGCCATGATGAGAAGGTCGTCCAGATAAGGTACGACGCGAATGCCTTGAGATCTGAGAATGGCCATCACCCCTGCCAGCACCTTGGTGAACACTCTTGGAGCCGAGGTAAGGCCAAACGGAAGTGCCACGAATTGAAAATGCCGATCCTTCATTACGAACCGAAGAAAACATTGATGAGCCTGGCAGATGGGAACATGAAGGTAAGCGTCCTTGATGTCTATGGACGTCATGAAGTCCCCCTGCCGAAGAGAACCGATGGCCGATCGCAGAGTTTCCATGCGAAACTTCCGAGTACGGATGAACCTGTTGAGGAACTTCAGATCCAGAACCGGGCGAACCGACCCGTCTTTCTTGGGGACTGTGAAAAGAAGATTCTTCACCGACGCCAGGAGCCCCTGCGCGGCCAAAGGATCGGTGGGCACCCGAGACCGGAAAAACCGAGAAGGAGGGCGAGACTCGAACTCCAGCTTGTAACCGGACGACACCACCTCCCGAATCCATCTGTCCGGAACCTCCTGGTCCCAAACCAGGGAGAAGTGTCGCAATCGTCCCCCCACCCGCACGGGTGAGGGAACCCCCTCATTGCTGAGCGGGCTTACCAGCAGGCTTGGGCTTGGTGCCCCAGGACTGACCGGGACGGCCACGGCCCCTCCCCCGGGTCCAACCTGCACCCCTGGTAGCGGGAAAGGAGGCCCCTCTGCCCGCTCTGACGAAAGGAGGGGCTAAAGGAAGCAGCTCCCCGAAAGGAACGATGCGGCCTCTTGCATTGAGGCAACTTACCACCCTTGGTAACAGAATCCAATTTGTCGCCAAACAGGCGCAAACCTACAAAAGGAAGAGCTGTAAGCGACTTCTTAGAGTTAAAGTCCGCCGTCCACTGGCGCAGCCACACCGACTGACGAATAGCAACCAACAGGGCCGCGGTCCTGCTACACATCGTAAGCGCATTGTCCTGGGCGGTCATGACAAAGGAAATAAATGACTCACACTGCTTGAGAGAACCGAACTCATCACAAGTGGGATCAAGATCTGCGTACAAATCTCTAATAATGGACCTAACAGCCATCAGAAGAAGCGCCGAAGCACACACCGGGCGCAGTGCCGATCCAGCACTGATAAAACCATGGCGAGTCAATTGATCAATTCGACGATCCTCACCATCCTTAATGGTAGTAGTGTCAGGGGAGTGCAACACAGCCGTGTTAGACAGCCCCAACACAGGGGCATCGACGTCAGGGGGAACAGACCAAAGCTTCACCAAATCCTCCGGAAAGGGATAACGCTTATCCCAACTAGGAGGAATCCCAACAAGGCGCGTGGGTTGTTCCCAATCCTTAAGGACAACCCTCACAAAGTGTTGTTGCCTGGGAAACACCAAACGCGGCTGGGGCACATCAAACAACTCACCCTTTGGCGGGGGGACCGCCTCAGGCAGATCCAAAGCCAAAATCTCAAACATTTGAGCCAAAATGGAAGGAGTGTCAAGGAACACCCCCGCAGCCTGATCGCCAGCGGTAGTAACCAATTGCTGCAGGCTTGTCCGACTCCTCTAGGAGCTCCCCCTCCTCAGCCGGGGGCCAATCGGACCAATCCAATACTTCAAACACCTCATCCTCCGGAACAGGCGATGCCGGAGAAAGGTGCTTCCGCTTAGCCGTAGCCTTCTGAGCTACCGCGGCTGAAACTATTTTCTCGAGGCTGGCCAATCGTGCACACACCTCGTATTGCGAATCCCCACCTTTGACAACGTCACACGGGGTCCAGAATAGGTAGGGGGGGGGGGGGTAGGAGATGACGGAGGTTGCGAGAAGCCAGCATCCGGAGTGCCAGACTGGCGCGCAATATTCTGCTGTGCACATGGAATACATAAGATGACATCATCACCTGGGAGCGGAGCCCCACAACCCCCACACAGCCTAGATAGCCCCGAAGAGCCGTTTCCGGTAATGTCGGAAGCCTCCATATGGTGAATTTATGGTATTCGCAATAACCCAGGGATTTACACATAAAGCAACCCGGGATGCCCCTTTTATAATTAAAGTCCCGGGAGTGGGAGGATTTTTACACAATAAGACTAGCCAGGTATATCAGACCGGGAGATCCACCACAGCACGGGAATCCCCAGACCTGTAAGAAAGACACAATCAGCCTCCAGAAAGTACAAAAAGGTATGCAGCAAGTGTAACAAACACACACACACACAGCGTACTAAGCATTAAACACCCAAAAATATTACTTCCAGATAGGCCATATCCCCATATAAGCATCAAAAGAAGACTTGCCAGACCGCCCTACGCTGACCTGTTGTAGAGTGCCCTCTGTGGGCTCCAGCAGACCCCAGACGGCCCGAGCACGCACCTGAGGGATTACTTCCAGACGCTCCACACCGGAGCGATGAGACGAAGGGCAGGCCGGCAAAGCGCACAAAGCGCTCCGGCCCCGCCCCCTAGACAACAAGCATTGCGGCCATACTATGAGCGAGGCGGGTGCCCGACACAGGCACCCCGCCCAGCCGCACTGCACCACCTAAGCACCTAAGCACAACACAGCCCCAGCACAAAAACCGCAGCCCGCCCCTAGACAACGAGCATTGCGGACAACATGGCTACTCACATGCAAGAGCGTGTCCTCCCCTGCTCAGTGGACTGCCAACCTTGTCCTTTAACACTCAGGACTGCCAGTTTTAGCTCACAGAAAAAAAACATACCACACATCCTGACCAGCATAATATTAAAAAATACCCCCAAACGCCCCCCCCCCCCCCATGCTATTGAGAAGGGACCAGGCGAAGGAAAGGCAGGCTAAAGGGGGGACCGGGACGGGGCATCCCAAATCCGGATCACCAGCCGGATAACCGCGTTGCCCCACGCGTGGGGATGAGCGGAGGAGATAAGCTCCTAGTGCCGTCTACCATTGCCCAGCCAGCAGCCTAGGCTGGGAGGCTTCCAATATCAACTCAGTGAACAAAAAACAAATAGCTGGGCAGAAATAGACCATGGGGGGATGCCGGGGTTTGACCCCGGCTACCTGCAAGCAGGAGACTTCTTTCTTCTGTCTTGTCGCACCTTGCAGAGAGAAAACACTGGGTGTTAAGTGGAAGGTCCCAGGTATATGTAGGCCAGGAGGGGCTCGTTTTCAAGACTTCTCTCTGCAACGTCGCCACCTGCCGGTGGAGTAACCCTATCGTAAGAATTAAAGGGGAAGCGGGGTGTGTGACACACTGAGAATATGAAGAGCCTCTTTCTCCTCGAAAGGAGTGATAGGCAGATGAACCCCGAAAGGGCCGCGCAGGCTTCCGTCGCTGAGGGAGTCAGAAGGTCCAGCCGCTCCCCGAATAACCTGAGCCCCAGGTAGGTACTAGTGAGCGACTTCTTGGTCGCAGCGTTAGCCGACCACCACCGCAGCCAGAGGGAGCGACGAAGTGCAACAAGCAGGGCCGAAACCCTGGCGCCAAGCCGGACACTATCGTCCATAGCCGAGACTACAAAGGCAATAAAATCCACACAGGCTTTGAGGTCTTGATAGCCGCTTGCGAGACTTGGAAATATCAACAAGGCATCTCACCTTCTTCTTGATGGCCAATGAGACAATGGCCACGGTACAGACAGGGCGAAGCCCAGCACCCACAAAAGTGAATGCATGACAAGCCAGCTGATCCATGCGTCCATCAGCAGGGTCGCTCAAGGAAGCAGGATCGGGTGATGGCATAACTGTAGTGTTGGATAACCCCCGACACAGGGGCATCCACATGGGGGGGGCCAGACTAGAGGCGGACCAGCTCCTCAGGGAAGGGGTACCGCCTGTCCAGGGCCTTAGGCACCGATGGCAATTTATTAGGTCTTTCCCATTCCTTAAACACCATATTGGAAAAGTGGGCCTGCTCAGGGAAGACAAGCCTCTGTCTCTTCAGAACGGAATAAATCACCCTGCTTACTCCTAGCCACTATAGGAGGGACAATATATAAAGGTCTCAACACAGAAGACAGCAACTTCTCCGTGTCGTCAGGGAGCCACATATCCTCGTCAGAGGAGGAACCAGGCTTGCTGTCATAGTCAACCGACCGATCCCATGAGGCAACAGAGTCCTTAAACAGCTCACCCTCCTCCATGGAGTCCCGACCTCCAAAAAGATCGTCATCATCATCATCAGCAAAATCCGAGTAACCCGGCTCGATGTGTCGCTTCTTACTTGTGGGCATCCCAGTAGCCGTACGAGATAACTGTCTCTCCAGGCTGGCCACCCGGTGTGTCAAATTGGTTTGAGACCCCTTGCTAGTTTCCCCCTCGCTGAGGGCTGAATGCAGCAGCAGGGTTGTAGGCAAGGCCGTAGGTAAAAGAGGGCTAGGGGCAGGGACGCCCGCCCTAACATGTTCCAAAAGTACGCTCCCAGCGCAAGTGACACAAACTGTGCTGAGTCCGCCCAGGGGGCAGGTACCGCACATGGGGCAGAGCTTAACCCGCCCAGATGGGGCCCCTAGCTCATTATCCCCAGAAGCCTCCATTATGGTGATTATGATAATAAAACACAGGTTACAAGGCACTAACGGCCCAAACCTAAAGTGACCCCCAATTCTGTCCCTGTTTTTGGTAATCCCTCTTCAAGGGGAGAGGGTGTGGAGAGAGAGGAGGGGGTGTAGGAGACCGGGAGGAACCACAACCCTCAGCTGGCAATGGGGGGCTCACCTAGAAGCCACAAACGGAAGGATTCATGAGCATCCCACAGCACATGCACATAACAAAAAACACATAGAAAAAAGAGGGACGCAAGGAACCTGACCGGTGAGGTAGCAGGGGTCCGGAAGGCAGCCACCAGAAAACGCAGGCAGAGAGTGGTGAAAACTGACGTCCGTCAGCCCGTGGGGACCCCAGGCAAGGTCCGCAATTGACAAAATGAGCAGCACAGAAAATGGCTGTGCTCGGACGAACCTCAAGGGGCAGGCCGCGCCGCAATGACGCAAAACGCCTCCCCCCCGGACACGAAACACGGCGCGCCCGCATCACATGCCGAGGCCTCGCTATAAGAAGGCCCCAACAAGCGCCGCTCCCGCCCCCCCCCCCTCACAGCGTCAAGATGGAGGGGAACGAGAAGAGGTGAGGGAACGAGGGAAGGCGAGTATCCACACAGCTGCCAGCAACAACATTCTGAGGTAAAAATTAAGTAAAAAGCACAAAATATGACAATAAAGCTTGTGGGCACACATAAGGGATAACCCCGGGCAATTTAGGTGGTTCCTCCCCCCCCCCCCCAATAGGCTTACCATCGCCTATGGCCGGCTACCCTTTATGGAGGGTCTGCGGCCCAGAGGCCTAGCTCTGCCAACGCCTGACCCCGGCGTTCTCCCTACCTGCACCTGTCCCGTCAGCCGAGGCTGGGAGGCATAAATGGGTCCACGGGAACAGAGGTAATAGGGGTGCAGCGGCCGACAGGCTTAAAATGCCCCGCTCAGCTGAAGTATCCAGAGAGAGTATCCAAGACGATCCTAGCAGTAGCTACTGCAAGATGAATTCTGGGAATTCTATGGAGACAGCTCTTTTATAGGGGGCCGGGAGGAGTTACAGCTCTGGATCTTGCAGTGACTGCGCCACCTGGTGGACTACCCAACTGTCATTACTTCTGGAATGACCTGGACTGGATATAGTGAAAAGCTGTCTCATCCCCGCAGACACAGGCGATGGTGCATCCCACTGAGTCCGTTACAGGTGGACATAAATAAAACCAAGGGGTGGGGCGGGGTCTCAGCTCCACACTGGGATGATTGAGCCGTATGGCAGGTGTGGAAATGATGCTTTTATGTCACACTTAGGCTGGACAAAGGAGGGGGCACGCGAATCACCTTTATCAGTGAGGATGTGCAGGCAGCGGGTCACCAGGGTCTCAGCACCTTTGGGGCAATTCTCCACCAGCAGCAGCAACTCGGGGGAATTCATCCCCATCCCCCGGATCTGTGAGGAGAAAGGAGGAGAAGATTAGATGCATCACATGAGGGGGCGCGGCACCCCAACCCACCGCACATGCCCAGGATTACATGAGGGGGCGTGGCATCCCAACCCACCCTGGCGCCAGACACTTGCCGGTGTTTCTATGACCCGCAGCACGGTCCTCTTGATGTCAGCGGTGGCCTCGGTGTAGACGGAGGCTCCTCCCCTCACTGGCTCCTCCTCCTGGTCCCTCCCCCAGGCCCTCACCGGTGTTTCTATGACCCGCAGCACCATGGTCCTCGATGTCTGCGGTGACCTCGTTGTAGACGGTGGCTCCTCCCCTCCCTGGCTCCTCCCCCTGCCCCCCCCCACCCAGACACTCACCGGTGTCTCTATGACCCGCAGCACGTTCCTCTTGATGTCTGCGGTGGCTTCGGTGTAGACGGAGGCCCATCCCCTCCCCCTGGCACTCACCGGTGTCTCTATGACCCGCAGCACGGTCCTCTTGATGTCGGCGGTGGCCTCGTGTAGACAGAGGCCCCTCCCCCTCCCTGGCTCCTCCCCCCGGCACTCACCGGTGTCTCTATGGCCCGCAGCACGGTCCTCTTGATGTCGGCGGTGGCCTCGTGTAGACAGGGGCCCCTCCCCCTCCCTGGCTAATCCCCTCGGCACTCACCGGTGTCTCTATGACCCGCAGCACGGTCCTCTTGATGTCGGCGGTGGCCTCGTGTAGACAGGGGCCCCTCCCCCTCCCTGGCTCCTCCCCTCGGCACTCACCGATGTCTCTATGACCCGCAGCACGGTCCTCTTGATGTCGGCGGTGGCCTCGTGTAGACAGGGGCCCCTCCCCCTCCCTGGCTCCTCCCCCGGCACTCACCGGTGTCTCTATGACCCGCAGCACGGTCCTCTTGATGTCGGCGGTGGCCTCGTGTAGACAGGGGCCCCTCCCTGGCTCCTCCCCCCGGCACTCACCGGTGTCTCTATGGCCCGCAGCACGGTCCTCTTGATGTCGGCGGTGGCCTCGTGTGGACAGGGGCCCCTCCCCCTCCCTGGCTCCTCCCCCCGGTACTCACCGGTGTCTCTATGACCCGCAGCACGGTCCTCTTGATGTCGGCGGTGGCCTCGTGTAGACAGAGGCCCCTCCCCCTCCCTGGCTCCTCCCCCGGGTACTCACCGGTGTCTCTATGACCGCAGCACGGTCCTCATGATGTCGGCGGTGGCCTCGTGTAGACAGAGGCCCCTCCCCCCGGCACTCACCGGTGTCTCTATGACCCGCAGCACGGTCCTCTTGATGTCGGCGGTGGCCTCGTGTAGACAGAGGCCTCTCCCCCTCCCTGGCTCCTCCCCCCGGCACTCACCGGTGTCTCTATGACCCGCAGCACGGTCCTCTTGATGTCGGCGGTGGCCTCGTGTAGACAGAGGCCCCTCCCCCTGGCACTCACCGGTGTCTCTATGACCCGCAGCACGGTCCTCTTGATGTCGGCGGTGGCCTCGTGTAGACAGAGGCCTCTCCCCCTCCCTGGCTCCTCCCCCCGGCACTCACCGGTGTCTCTATGACCCGCAGCACGGTCCTCTTGATGTCGGCGGTGGCCTCGTGTAGACAGAGGCCCCTCCCCCTCCCTGGCTCCTCCCCCGGGTACTCACTGGTGTCTCTATGACCGCAGCACGGTCCTCTTGATGTCGGCGGTGGCCTCGTGTAGACAGAGGCCCCTCCCCCTCCCTGGCTCCTCCCCCCGGCACTCACCGGTGTCTCTATGACCCGCAGCACGGTCCTCTTGATGTCGGCGGTGGCCTCAGTGTAGACTGAGGCGAGCTCATGGATGAGTTTGTGGTTCTGGGGGAGCAGCGCCAGGTACAGGTACAGACAATGCTTCACTGTGTCCTCTGTCCATGGAGCCGCCACCTCTGCGGAAAAAGGGAGGCGTGTGATTGGCCACTCGAGTCATCCTCATCTACATAAATGACAGGTAACTCACCTGTGTCCTTATCAGCCCCAAACAGCACAGACGGGGGATTGGGGTGAACCAGGAGCTGCAGGTAATTCAGGGCAAACTTCTCGATGTACTGGCGCAGCGCTTCCTTCTCGTACATCCTCTTTATCAGGTTCAGAGCCTGCTGCCGCACCTGAGGACATAACAAGATGGGGCACGCACCTGTCTGAGGACACTCAAGTAAAGACAGGGGTTGGGGGAGGGTCTGCAGTGAGGAAAGAAATTGGAGGAGGGTCTCCAGTGAGGACAGGGGTCGGGAGGAGGGTCTCCAGTGAGGACAGGGGTCGGGAGGAGGGTCTCCAGTGTGGAAAGAAATTGGAGGAGGGTCTCCAGTGAGGACAGGGGTCGGGAGGAGGGTCTCCAGTGAGGACAGGGGTCGGGAGGAGGGTCTCCAGTGTGGAAAGAAATTGGAGGAGGGTCTCCAGTGAGGACAGGGGTCGGGAGGAGGGTCTCCAGTGAGGACAGGGGTCGGGAGGAGGGTCTCCAGTGAGGACAGGGGTCGGGAGGAGGGTCTCCAGTGTGGAAAGAAATTGGAGGAGGGTCTCCAGTGAGGACAGGGGTCGGGAGGAGGGTCTCCAGTGAAGACAGGGGTCGGGAGGAGGGTCTCCAGTGAAGACAGGGGTCGGGAGGAGGGTCTCCAGTGAGGACAGGGGTCGGGAGGAGGGTCTCCAGTGAGGACAGGGGTCGGGAGGAGGGTCTCCAGTGAGGACAGGGGTTGGGGGAGGGTCTGCAGTGAGGAAAGAAATTGGAGGAGGGTCTCCAGTGAGGCCAGGGGTCAGGTCTCCAGTGAGGCCAGGGGTCAGGTCTCCAGTGAGGCCAGGGGTCAGGTCTCCAGTGAGGCCAGGGGTCAGGTCTCCAGTGAGGCCAGGGGTCAGGTCTCCAGTGAGGCCAGGGGTCAGGTCTCCAGTGAGGCCAGGGGTCAGGTCTCCAGTGAGGCCAGGGGTCAGGTCTCCAGTGAGGCCAGGGGTCAGGTCTCCAGTGAGGCCAGGGGTCAGGTCTCCAGTGAGGCCAGGGGTCAGGTCTCCAGTGAGGCCAGGGGTCAGGTCTCCAGTGAGGCCAGGGGTCAGGTCTCCAGTGAGGCCAGGGGTCAGGTCTCCAGTGAGGCCAGGGGTCAGGTCTCCAGTGAGGCCAGGGGTCAGGTCTCCAGTGAGGCCAGGGGTCAGGTCTCCAGTGAGGCCAGGGGTCAGGTCTCCAGTGAGGCCAGGGGTCAGGTCTCCAGTGAGGCCAGGGGTCAGGTCTCCAGTGAGGCCAGGGGTCAGGTCTCCAGTGAGGCCAGGGGTCAGGTCTCCAGTGAGGCCAGGGGTCAGGTCTCCAGTGAGGCCTTTACATCTGGGACTTCTCCGCCCTGAGGGACGTGGACTGCAAGATCAAAGGTGTGGCTCCTCCCGGCCCCCTATAAATAGCAGCTGCCTCTTAACCAGCCCAGTAATTAAAAAGCAGTAACTCAATAGCAAGATGCAAGGCCGGGAGGCCCTGAACATTGGAGACCATGTTACTTCACATAGCCTCCGCTTGTATTCTCTCGAAAAACATATAACTTTAATTTTTATAACAAGAGTTCTGTAAACAAGTAATGGTTCAATCACCATAAAAAAAAGGCATCCAGGACAATAATAAACCTCAAAGAGGGCGGGTTGGACGGCCTGGAATGGATGGGAAGCAAAACCAATTCTACAGGTGAGTCTCACAGAATTGCGTTTTTTTCTTCCAATCCATTCCAGGCCGCCCTTTATTCTTTACATCTGGGACATCCAAAAGTGTCCATATGGGAGGGATCCCCAATGCGGAACAGCAGGTAGTTAATTGCACTACCGCCTGAAGCACCTTTCGGCCAAAAGCAGCTTCAGCTGAGGCCCTGACATCCACCTTGTAAAACTTGGTAAATGTATGAACTGAAGACCAAGTGTCAGCTTTACAAACCTGTTCCTCCGAGGCCTGATGCTGAAAGGCCCAGGAAGCACCAATGGCTCTAGTAGAATGAGCTGTGATCCGAAAAATGGGTAGAATAGGCTCGTACCACCGCCTGTCTAATCCACTTACTGAGTGTGGACTTGGCTGGTGGCAATCCCTTTCTAGAGCCTTCGGCTAAGACAAAAAGCAAATCCGACTTCCGGAAAGAGTCAGTAGCAGCCAGGTAATATCTTATGGCTCTAACCACATCCAAAGCATGGAGAGTCCTTTCTTTAGGATTAGCCGGTGCTGGGCACAAGGAAGGTAAGACGACTTCCTCATTAAGGTGAAAAGGAGAAACGACCTTAGGCAAAAAAGTCTTAAAACGAAAAACCACCTTGTCTCTGTGCAATTCAAAATAAGGTGGTTTCATACATAATGCGGCCAATTCCAAGACTATGCGTCAGCATAGTCAATGTAGCGTCATGCGAAGGCTCGAAGGGGGCACTCTGGAGAGCAGATAACAGCAGATTTAGGCCCCACAACGGTAAAACTGGTTTTCGGTGGGCGGACATGAGTGACCCCCTGAAAAAAGTTTCTGATCAATCTATGATTGGCAATAAACTTCTGGAAAAAAACGGATAGGGCCGAGACCTGACCCTTGAGGGTGCTCAACTGGAGGCCCAATTCTAGACCATATTGCAGAAACTCTAGAATTCCAGAAACAGAATATCTCCGGCAAGGAAACTTCCTGGCCTCACACCAAGCAATATAGGCCCGCCAAACTTTGCAATATATCATGGAAGAAGTCTTCTTCCGTGCCTGAATCATGGTGCGAATAACCGTGGCCGATAAACCCTTCTCTGTCAGGATGGAGGTTTCAACACCAGGCCGCCAAAGCCAGCCTCTGTAAATTCGGGTGCCGAAGCGACCCCTGTGTGAGAAGCTCCAGATCTTCAGACATGAGACAGTGATCTGTTGACATCCTTACTATGTCCGCAAACCAACTTCTCCTTGGCCAACAAGGAGCCACCAGGATGGTTGGTACCCCCTCCTGGACCATCTTGCGTAGTACTTGGTCCAGGAGCGGAAACGGAGGAAAAGCATACAGAAGATTGAACCCTGTCCAGGGGATTGCCAGGGCGTCTGTTGCTATGGCCAGAGGGTCTCTTGAGAGAGATAAAAACCTTGGTAGTTTGTGATTGTGTCTGGACGCAAAAATCCACGTCAGGTCGACCCCAGCGGAGGCACTGAGCTTGAAAGGCCTTCCTGCTGAGAGATCATTCCCCCAGACGCAAGGACATCCTGCTCAGGGAGTCTGCCTCCTGGTTCTCTACCCCGGAATGTAAACCGCCGAGATGCAGGTAACGTTCTCCTCTGCCCAACTCAGAATCCGGCTTACTTCCTTGAGGGATCTTCTACTCCGAGTACCCCCCCTGGTGGTTGATGTAGGCTACCGCCGTCTGATTGTCCAAGCGGACCTGAACCACATGGCCCCTTAAATTGGGGGTCAGATGTAGGAGAACAAGGCAAATTGCCCTCAGCTCCAAGAGATTGATGGGCAACCGCTTCTCTCTTGGACCCCACTGACCCTAGATCTTCTGGGTCTGCCAGATGCCTTCCCAGCCTGTAAGACTGGCATCCGTGGTAACTTTTTCCCAATGAGGAGTCCGAAAGGACTTGCCCACCAGCAGATGTCGAGGATCCAACCACCACAAGAGGGATTGCCTGGCCGGGGGGGGACAGCACAAACTCTTGTTCCAGAGATTCCTGGGACCGATCCCAGCTGGATAGCAGGTTAGGGTTAGTCAGCAAGGACTATACCTGCGTCCGGAGACACAAGACCTTCTGCTGTGGCAGAAAGACTTTGACTTGAGTGGTGTCTAGGGTCATCCCCAGGAAGGATCTCACCATTGACGGAGAGATATGCGACTTGGGGTAGTTGATCACCCAACCGAAAGCTTCCAGAGTTGACAGCACGGTTCGGGTGTCGTTCTCGGCCTCCTGAAAGGGACGGGCCGAGATCAGAAGGTCGTCCAAGTAGGGTAATACACGAATACCCTGACCCCTCAGGATAGCCATGAGGCCCGCCAGCACCTTGGTGAACACCCTGGGAGCTGAGGATATGCAGGATAAGGGGAAGTGCCACAAACTGGAAATGCTGACCCTCCAATGCAAACCTCAAAAACTTCTGATGCCCCGGAAAAATAGGGATGTGTAGATACGCGTCCCTGATGTCCATCGTAGTCATAAAGTCGCCGGGCCGAAGCGACCTCACCGCCGACCGCAATGTTTCCATGCGGAAATGCCTCACCCTTATAAATTTATTGAGGCCCTTCAGGTCCAAGATCGGCCGCACCGATCCATCCTTCTTGGGAACCGTAAATAGGTTGGAGTAAAAAACTTGACCCTCCTCCTCCCGGGGCACGTGACACATCACCATTATCCGCAGGAGGTGCTAAACAGCGGCTCTCAAAGCCTCCGCTTTTAGCAGGTTTCGGGATGTCCTTGACCACCGAAATCTTGTGGGTGGTCTGGCTGCCAGCTCGATTTTGTAACCTGACGACACCACCTCCTGAAACCAAAGATCCGAGACGTGATGTCTAGAGATTGGAGCAAACAACTGTAGCTGGGGGTTTGGGCTTAGCGCCCCAGGCGGGACTGGGCAGACTGCGGGACCTATCTCTGCCCCAAGAATCCTTGTGAGCACTGGAAAAGGAAGATCCTCTTCCCCCCCGAAAGGACCCATAAGAAGAGGAGTGCCGGAAGTGCTGAGTAGGTTTCTTTCTCTGAGGGAGCTTACCATCCTTGACCAAAAGGTCCAGCCGCTCCCCGAATAGCCGACCCCCCACAAAGGGTAAATTTGTGAGGGACATTTTGGCGGCCGCATTTGCCGACCACTGCTTCAACCACAGCGAATGGTGTAATGCTACGAGCAAAGCCGAAGTCTTGACACCGAGCCTGACTACATCATCCATGGCAGTAACAACAAAGCCGATGAAATCCAAACAGGCTCTGAGTTCTTTGGAATCCTGCGCCCATTTGCGAGACTTAGCGTTAGCCAGACGCTGCTTAACCTTTTTCCTCGTGGCTAGGGAAAGAAATTGCTGTGGCACACGCAGGGCGTAGAAGCGAACCCACCAAGGCAAAAGCATGGCAAGCCAACTGATCCATGCGTTTGTCCGCAGGGTCTCTTAAAGAAGAATTATCAGGTGACGGCATAATAGTGATGTTGGACAGACCTGAAACCGGAGGGTCCACCTCGGGAGGATGCGATCATAATTTAATCAACTCAGCAGGAAAAGGATACCGATATACATAGCTATATAAATTATTATTTTTTTTTTTTTTTTTTTAAAACAACATGAAGGCCGCTAAATAATAAGGTATTGCACTCACTGTTACCCCGCGAGAGCCGTCCAGTCATTGTGTGCAGCAACCGGCTGGGTCCTGACGCAGCACGCGTCAGATTCTGGAAGTTTCTAGCCGGGGGAGCGTGCAAGAACAAGCAGCAAGGCCGCATGCGCTGTCGCCGGCTCCTCCTCCCCCCGGCCAGCACACACGTTCCGGCCCAGGCGAGCCAGGCCGCAAGCCGCCGCTGCCGCCCCTTCAGCCGCGAGGCGCCGGTCCCATGCGACTCGCGTCCTCGAGCACGGAAGCCTCCCCAGCGGCGAGGGAACGGGGGTGGTAAGTATAGAGGAGGAGAGGCAGCAGACCGCTCCTCGTTGTAGGCCTCCTATGGTGACGGAGCTCTCTCTGCCGCTCCCCCACGCCAGTATGTAATCACAAGCACAACACATTACATAACAATAAAAAATACATGTGGGAAGAAGGGAGGGAGATCTAAAAATATATCAGGTTTCCCAACAGGTTCAACATATAAAACCTGCGGCTGTCTTGCTTGTTCTAGAGAAGCTTGCAGCCCAGAGCATATATGCCCTGACAAACGCCCCAGACCCCAGTGTTTCACCCTACAGTCACAGATCCCAGAAAACAGCCAAAGCTGGGGAGGCATCAGATGGGTCAGAGGAATCCGTGGGAATAGAGTCATGCAGCAAGCCGACAGGTTAGAGACCCCGCTTTGCTGCTAAAATCCCCGATCTTCACAGTTCAACTGCAAGAAGTAGACTGGGCTGGTTAAGAGGCAGCTGCTATTTATAGGGGGCTGGGAGGAGCCACACCTTTGATCTTGCAGTCCATGCCCCTGAGGGCGGAGAAGTCCCAGATGTAAAGAATAAAGGACGGCCTTGAATGGATTGGAAGAAAAAATACCATTTTGTGAATACTTACCTGTTAAATGGGTATTATAAGTATGTCACACACCCCACTTCAATCATTAATTATTACACTTGGGTAACTCCACCAGCAGGTGGCGACGTGCAGAGAAGTCATGAAAAAAACAAGCCCCTCCTGGTCTATACATACCTGGTACCTCTCACTCATTCCCCAGTATTCAAACAGCAGTAAAGACAAGGTACCAGGAAAAAAACCCTCAAACTGTAAACGAAAACTTCACCCTATAAAGAATCCGGGATACCAAAAGGGCGGGTGAAGTGGGGTGTGTGACATACTTATAATACCCATTTTACAGGTGAGTATTCACAAAATGGTATTATTCTAAGTATGTCACACACCCCACTTCAATCATTAATTATTACACTTGGGACATCCAACAGCAGTGTCCAGAAAAGGGCGGGTATCCAACAAGGCCATAATGCAAAACTCAAACCACTGCAGCCTGCAGAGCCTTGCGGCCAAACACAGCATCCGCTGAAGCCCGCACATCACCTAGTAAAAACTTAGAAAAAGTGGGAACAGAAGACCAAGTAGCAGCCTTACAAACTTGTTCAACATAGGCCTGGTGCTGAAAAACTTAAGGCACTCCAACAACACGAGTAGAATGAGCAGTGATACGAAAAAAGGGGAAACCTCCCCCTTGGTAGAATAGGCCCCAACAACAGCCAGACGAATCCATTTGCTAATGGAAGACTTAGCGGGAGCCAAACCCTTACTAGGCCCAACAGGGCACCACGAAAAAGACATCAGTCTTACAAAAAAGAGAAGAAGTAAACAAACAGTACTTCACCCAGCGTACCACATCCAAACAGTGCAAACCCTCTCCTTGTCATTCCTAGGCTTAGGACACAAGGAAGGAAGAACAAAGTCCTGGTTAAAATGAAAAACAGAGACCACCTTAGAAAGAAAGTCCGGTTTGAAGCGGAAAACCACCTTGACCTGATGTCTCTCAAGGTGAAGAGCCTGAACCAACAAGGCTGCCAACTTCGAGACAAGCAGAACAGAAGTGATGGCCACCAACAAAGCAACCTTCTGAGACAGAGTAGGAAGAACAATAACCTGCAAAGGCTCAAGGAGAAGCCGGAAGAGCAGAGAGAACCGAATTCAAATCCCAAACAGGGAGCAAAGGCTTCCTAGGAGGCCGCAGATGCGAACCCCCTGGAAAAAAGTCCTGACCAAAGGATGGAGTGCAAATGATCTAAAAAGATAGACAAAGCAGAAACCTGCCCCTTCAAAGTACTCAGCTGAAGACCAGAGTCCAGCCCAGATTGAAGAAATTCCAAAATCCTAGAAACAGAAAAGACCCGACAGGGCAAAGATCTAGCCTCACACCAATCAATATAAGATCTCCAAGCCCTATAATAGATGGAAGAAGAGGATCTCTTCCTAGCACTAATAAGAGTCCGAATGACCGAATCCGAAAGACCCTCCTCCTTTAAGATGGAAGTTTCAGCAGCCAAGCCGTCAAAGCCAGCGTTGGTAAACTGGGGGTAACACAGTTGACCCTGAGAGAGGAGATCCGGCCGAAGAGGCAGATCGAACTGATCCACTGCCAGACGAACGATGTCTGCGAACCACACCCGCCTTGGCCACCTTGGAGCCACAAGAATGGCGGGAACCCTCTTCCAGAACCAACCTTCGCAGCACCCCGCCTAGCATGGGGATCGGAGGAAACAGATAAAGAAAACCCCCAGGTCCCCCCAACTCAGGGCCATGACATCCGCCGCCATAGCCGGCGGATCCTGGGAAAGCGACACCAATGTCGGAACCTTGTAATTGTGACGAGAGGCGAACAGATCCACCTCCGGCGTCCCCCACCGGAGACCAAGCGACCGAAACACCAGAGGGTGGAGAGACCATTCCCCCGGCGGAAAGAACACCGGCTCAGAAAGTCCACCTCCGTGTTTTCCACTCCTGGAATGTACACTGCCGAGATACAAGGGACATGAGTCTCTGCCCAAACTAGGATCAGAGACACCCCTCTGAGGACACCCAGACTGCGAGTCCCTCCTTGGTGATTGATGTAAGCAACCGCCGTCCGATTGTCCGATCGAACCTGAACAGGCAAGCCCTGTAAATGCTGCGTCAAGTGAGACAGAACCAACCTGATGGCTCTCAACTCCAAAAAATTGATGGGCAAGTGGGCTTCCTGAGGACCCCACCGCCCCCGGAACCGAAGATCCTTCCAGAAACCTCCCCCTCCTAACAAACTGGCGACCGTAGTGACAGTTTCCCAAAGCAGGGTCAGAAATGACCTGCCCTTCAAGAGATTGTCCGAGACCAACCACCACAGTAGAGACTGCCGAACCTGGGGAACATCCGGAAGGACTGATCCAACGACCGCGGTCGCCGTTCCCAAGATGCCAACAAATGAAGCTGAAGCGTCCGTATGTGAAACTGCGCGAAGGGAACTGCCTCGAAAAAAGCTACCATCAGCTCCACCAGTCTCAACCCTAGATGGATGGACGGGCGAGAATTGGAAAGAAGAAGCTGAGCCAATTCCTGAATCAAAAGAACCTTGGCCTGAGGGAGAAACACTCTGTGCTGGCAAGAGTCCAAGGACATCCCCAGAAAGGCCACCACCCTGGCCGGAACCAGAGAGGACTTGGGATAGTTGATCACCCAGCCGAACCTCACCAGAATGGACACCACCGTGCTGGTGTCCCCATCCGCAAGACTGAAGAAAGGCCCAGATAAGGCACAATGCGAATCCCCTGAGCTCCGAGCAGGGCTATCACGCCCGCCAACACCTTGGTGAACACTCTCGGAGCCGAGGTGAGACCGAATGGAAGAGCCACAAACTGAAAATGCTGATCCACCACCACAAAGCGAAGAAACCTCTGGTGAGCTGGAAAGATCGTAATGTGAAGGTATGCACCCATGATGTCTATGGACCTCATAAGGTCCCCCTGCCGAAGCGAATTTATCGCAGAGTTTCCATGCGAAAATTCCTGGGACGAACAAACAGGTTGAGAAACTTCAAATCCAGGAAGGGACAGAGCGACCCATCCTTTTAGGCACTGTGAAGAGATTGGAATAATACCCGCGCCCCACCTCCGAAGGAGGGACCGGGCAGATGACTGCCATTTCCAGAAGATTCCTTACCGCCGCCAGGAGCCCCTGTGCGGCCAAAGGATCTGAAGGGACACGAGACCTGAGAAACCTTGGAGGAGGGCGGGACGCAAAACTCCAGCTTGTAACCGGCCGACACCACCTCCCGGATCCATCTGTCCGAGACCTCCTGGTCCCATACCCGGGAGAAGAGTCGCAGCCGTTCCCCCCACCCGTAAGGAGCCCCCAAAACAACCAGTAAAACGGCAGACGGACGGACCGCGGCACCCGTCCCTGCCAAAAGCACAACACACACTCCCCTCACACATAACAAGAGCTCCTAAAAGGCCCTACGCAGGGAGAAATTAAAGAAAGCACACACACAAGTACAAGGGTGGGAGGGGGGCAGAAATGACCTAGGGGCTGGGGCATCCACATCCAGATCACCAACCGGATAACCACTATGCCCCATAATATGGGGTCGAGCGGAGGAGCTAATCTCCTAGGCACCTTAAGTGCCATCTACGCTTTGCCCGGCCTACAGCCTAAGCTGGGAGGCTACCACATAATCAGGGGAAAGTAACAAGAGGAACCGGGCAGAAATAGACCATGGGGGGGGGGGGGGGGGGGGGGGGGGGCCGGGGTGATACCCCGGCTACCTGCAAGCAGGAGACTTCTTTCTTCTGTCTTGTCGCCATCTTGCAGAGAAGAAACACTGGGGAATGAGTGAGAGGTACCAGTATGTATAGACCAGGAGGGGCTTGTTTTTTTCATGACTTCTCTGCACGTCGCCACCTGCTGGTGGAGTTACCCAAGTGTAAATAATTAATGATTGAAGTGGGGTGTGTGACATACTTAGAATATACCCTGAGTGGAGGCAGCAGTGAGCAGGACAGAGCAGGGCGCCCCCCCCCGCATACTCACCTTGTCCTTTTCATTGGAGCTGAGGTCCAGGAGCAGGTGCAGGTACTGGAACTGTCGGGCAGGTCGGGTCAGGATAAGATCCCGCAGAGTGGACATCCCCAGGTAACTGCGCCCCTGCGGGGGGAAGAAAACGCAGTGAGCGCCGCGTACATCCAGACGTCTCCCCCTATTGCTGCCATTACACTTTACACCCCGATTCCCATCTGTTCTTTCTGCTGTTGCTTTCCTGTCTTTTTTCTTCTAATACTTCATTCATTCAATTTCTATCATTAATTCTTTCCTTTTCTATTGCTTTAGTTCTTTATTGTTTCTGTCTTTAATCTTTTCTCTCTTATTTTCTAATATTCTTTTTAATTTCTTTCATTCTTTCTTTTCCTTCTATGACATGTTTCTTTCTTCCCGTCTTTCCCTCTATTTCTTCTATACGTTGTCTTTCCTACTGTTATTTTTTCCCCCATACACCCGACTCTACCAGCATATATGGAGTCACACCGCACTATTGCCCCGGGCCCCCCCCCCCCCCCCCGACTCTCTATTGCCCCGGGCCCCCCCCGACACTCTATTGCCCCGGGGCGCCCCCCCCGACACTCTATTGCCCCGGGGCGCCCCCCCCGACACTCTATTGCCCCGGGGCGCCCCCCCCGACACTCTATTGCCCCGGGGCGCCCCCCCCGACACTCTATTGCCCCGGGGCGCCCCCCCCGACACTCTATTGCCCCGGGGCGCCCCCCCCGTCACTCTATTGCCCCGGGGCGCCCCCCCCGACACTCTATTGCCCCGGGGCGCCCCCCCGACACTCTATTGCCCCGGGGCGCCCCCCCGACACTCTATTGCCCCCGGGGCGCCCCCCCGACACTCTATTGCCCCGGGCGAGCTACAAGTTGGGGATATCTGATTTACAGTATCTATACTTAGCCATTGGCCTCGATTCTCTTAAGAGTTGAAAACCATTTTCATGATAGTAAAAAATTCAAATTCATGAGAAAAAAGCCTGAGAATGTCACTTTAAGTAAATCGCCAGCTAGGAAGACAAAGAAAGTCAATGATGCTTTTTAGTCCTGAGAAAAGTATTGAACAATTTACTCTTTTTTCACAATGTAGTAAAAAGTGCCATTGACTTTCATTGTCTTCCTATCTGGTGATTCACTAAAAGTGACATTCTCAGCCTTTTTTCCCATGAATTGATTTTTTATGTAATATTTGTTATAGTGAACATAAACTGGTTGACTTCACCATATGTGGTTCCAGAGCAGTCCCTCCTCTCAGGTCGGCGCTGTAAGTGACGAAATAGACTTCCAGTCACCTCCCGCTGATGTGGTCCACCAATCAAATGTTGTGGTTTGATAATGGAACCACGATCACTCCCTGCAAGGAGCGCTCTCGCTTCCAAACTGTCGGCATAGACAGCGAGGGGAAGGGACGTGCAATGCTGCTCCAGGTCTACCTCAAAAACATCTCAAAAAGGAGCTGGATGATCCTTCCGCTCTCACTACTGACCTCTGAATGAGGGAGAAAGAGTTGTCACTTACATGCTCTTTCCTCCTGCATCCTGCCATATGGCCAGCGGTGAGAAGGGAAGGTTCGTTCGGCTCCCTTCCTCAACGGTAACAATGCAGTGCTATTCACCCTGCTCCTTCCGACATGCTGCAGCGGCAGTGAGAGCCTCCCCTCCTGGCTTTACTGACAGCCAATGAGTGAGAGTGCGCCACGTTTTGGAATGCGCACATGTGCTTTGGGAGTATGCAAATGCGATTTGGGGGTGCACGTATGTATTTTGGGAGTGCGTGCATGCGCATTTGGGGGTGTGCACATGCACTTTGGGAGTTCGCGTATGAATGTGTGGGAGTGCGCACATGCATGTTTGGGAGTGCACATATGCACTTAAAGAGTACAGCAATGTGCAATTGGGATTGCGGCCTTGTGTGTCTGCGAGTGCTGGTGTAGGCTCCAACATCGCCTAGTAACAGGGGGAGAGAAGAGAAGCACAGCCAGGGTGTGAATGTGTGGGAGTGCGCACATACATGTTTGGGAGTGCACATATGCACTTTAGACGTACAGCAATATGTGATTGGGATTGTGGTCTTATGTGTCTGGTAGTGCTCTTGTAGGCTCCAACATCATTCTCCCTGGGCTTGTGGAAGGGCAGGCAAGGTATAAACTTTCCTCGGCCCCACTTAAACCGGACCTTTAGCGTCATTTAATGAAAAGCTGAAACCCTTAATAAACCCGTAATATATTTTAGATGCAGAGGAATAGTTTTTTAACTGGGCTTCAACTCTGTTGCAGACTCGGATACGTGTGCCGACATCTTGCCTCAGAAAGGAGTGTGTAAATGCGATTTGGGGTTGCACGTATGTATTTTGGGAGTGCATTATGTCTCATTATGCTGATTATTATGCAGCATTACAGAGCCAAGGGCCATACCTACTTGCTTCAGAAGAGAAATCATCAGGTGAACCTGTAACCCTCGATATCTCGACCATTTCTTCTTCAAATTGCCTTTAATATCACTTTAACTTTCCAATAAGTAAATAGTTTTTAGAACTGGAACAATGACATCATTACTGTGTTGCAATAGTGATGAAAAACAAGCCTACAGTGAGTCAATGAAATGTCACCTACTGAGGACTGCCCTGCCCCATTTTCCGTACTCAGAAATGAGTATATAAGAGCCACCGACTAACCTGTAACGAAAATATTCACTGAAGACAACAGGCATGAAGGTATCTATAGCGGTAGCTTTCACCCCTGCTCCTGGGGGTGGTCCTGCTCGAAGCAGTGACTGCTGGTAAGTAGGTGTAGAGCTAATGGTAGAATTTCCTGTGTGTACTATTTTCGTAGACTGTTTTCTTAATCAAGGCTATCGATGTTACTGTAAAATGGGAGACCCTGGTGGGTTTGGTTGTGCTTTGGGGGGGGAAGGGGTTGGGAAGCAACTCTTGGACATTTGAGTCCCAGAGTTGCTTCCCAACCTGGGGACTGAGGGTTCTCCCTATCCTGGAACCCGAGGGGCCGGGCTCCTGGTTTATGTGGGGCCCTTGGGCAGCATTGCCTCAGTGGGCCCCTTTGCGGTGGAGAGTCGCGGGTCAGAGGTCTATAAATTCTATGGCCAAAACTAAGAAGGTCTGCTTGCCTTCCAACCCCTAGTGGAGCTGCTTTTTAGTTTGGCAGAAAAGGGCAGGAATGGATGGATGGAGAGATAGCTGAGTGGGAGGAAGGGGGATGGATGGGAAAATGAAAAGGACAGGAATGGCTGGGTAGAGCTGATGGGGGGGGGGAATGGGCAAATCTGGAACAAAGATAGATAGACTGGCAGAGCTGGAAGGGAGAGGGGTAGATGAGCAAAGCTGGGAGGACAGGGATGGAGTGTTTTGGAGCTGTGGAGATAGGGCAGAGCTGAGGGGAGAGGGATGAATGGGGCAGAACTGAGAGGACAGGGCTGTAGGGCAAAGCGGAGGGGACAGGGATGAATGGGGCAGAACTGGGGGGCATGGATGGATGGGGCAGAACTGGGGAGCATGGATGGATGGGGCAGAGCTGAGAGAACATGGATGGATGGGGAAGAACTGGGGGGACATGAATGGGTGGGGCATAACAGGGAGGACATGAATGGATGGGGCAGAACTGGGAGGACATGAATGGATGGGTCAGGGCTCAGGGGATAGGCCGCCCTCCTGGAACTACTACTCTTTTCTTCGACCACTTTTCTACCTGGCTCCTTCAGTTTCTGTCCACAGACATCCCTGCAATCATCATGGGGTTACTTCAACATACCTGTTGACACTAGCAACCCTGCTGCCACCAGACTACTGTCACTAACCTCATCTTTCGGACTCAAGCAATAGTCTACTGCACCCACCCACAAAGACGGCCACACAATTGACCTCCTCTTCACTAACCTCTGCGCTTTGTCAAAACTTTCATCCTCATTGCTCCCCCTCTCTGACCATAATCTACTGACTATGACCCTCTCTCCAATTCCTGCTAACCCCCCTCCACACAAACCTGCAATTCAACGCAGGGACTTAAGAAACCTAGATCTTCAGTCCCTTTCTGCCTCACTTCAACCTCTTCAGTCCTTGACCTCATTCACGGACATAGACGCTGCATCATCACACTACCATAATACACTCTCCTCATCTCTAGACTCTGCCACCCCCCTCACCCATAGAAGTCCCGGCCCACAAATCGCCAACCCTGGCTAAATGCAAGCACAACCAGATTGAAACAGCTGTCTCGAGCTGCTGAACGGCAATGGAGGAAAACCAAAATCCAACCGTGACTTTCAAATCTATAAACAAGCACTTCAGGAACTCAGGACTGCCCTTTCATCTGCTAAGCAAGCATATTTCTCTTCACTGATTTCTGCACAAGCCCAGAATCCTAAACAACTCTTCAACACTTTCAGTTCCATACTCGCCCACCACCTCCTCCTC